>JALLAR010000011.1:0-40745 GCA_036939335.1 Conticribra guillardii
ACCATGTGCTGAGGCTGCAGTACCCATTTCAAACACACCAAACACTGTATTTGACCCTGATTGAGCAATGTGCAACTTTACTTGGGGCCATATTTGAAAGTATAACACTGCTTTTATCTAGAAAAAATTATCTAGTAAAGTTTATTAGTAAAATTCCAGTCATGAGTCAATTTCTGAGTCCCCAAAGTGAGTCATGCAGGAAAAAAGGCGCCCTATGAGGTGAAAGTATAGGCAGACGTGGTGATTTTTTTTTTAACTCTTGTGTGTGCTTAGTTGCACTGAAATCTACCATTTCTATCGCAAAAAAATTATAAAAATCCATTTGAAATTTTCAGTTTTTTTCATCCGGACCCCCTACTCCCACCAAGTTTTATTTGATTTTGACTAGTGAAGGAATTGTATTGGATACTTATTCAATATTTTAATTCCATCTTGAACTAGTTGTGAATTATGCTTGCTTGCACATAACAATCTTATATTTTTAATTTAAATTTCTTTGCAAACATCTCTTTGATATCTACACCCGATCAGAAGAGTATTCTGTTGGCTATTCAATTATCTCCACCAACACAGAAATTTAAGTTTTTACGAGTAGTACCTTAAAGTTCTGTTCATTTTTGGTCATAATGTCCTATTTTTCAAAAAGTAAATCCGAAAAACTAATAAATGACAAATCTAATATTTTACAGAATTAAATTCTGAATTCTTTCCATTTTACACAGCCTTTCTTAATAGGTATGACTGGTATGTTCACAAGGATAGTACGTAATCCTTTAATGACGGCATTAAATTTTGTAGTACGGATATTGAAATTAATACTATCCTACTTTATAAAATTAATTACCACACTTCGGATATTATTACCTTGTTTTGGATAATTATTACCACGGCAGGTTATTGAGTGGTTTCAGATGTAGTCCTAGCCCACCATAAAATCAGTAATGTGAGTTGTGAGTAATTCCAGTTGTTCTTTGACACAATAACAATAATCTGTATTCTACCATCATTTGTTTACCATGTGCTGTCCTAAAAGATATTACTACCGGGTGATGTTTTGATTTCTAATGAGGGTGGGTGTGCTCGTCAGCATCAGAGACAATGGTAGAGTTCCTTAACTGAGCTGTTGAACATGGTGGATCAGCATTGTCAGTGCAGTACAGTACAGTACAGTGTGTAGTGAGTAAAATGTTCATTAAGTACTTGTTCTACTACCGGCAACTGTAACTTGTGACAACTGTTTGGATATGGATTTTTCAAATGGGAAGTATGATCAATAAAATGATTAGAGCCAATCATTCTAATGGCAAAGAGCTTCCTTGACAAGACAATCCTGGATTTGAATTGCATTTTCCTTTTGAGTTGTTAGGTTGATCTGGCCGAAACAAAGAATATGAACAGCCATGTTTGTAAGTAATATAGAGTGCTTGGTTCTTCCCCTGATTTTCTTAGTTGTAGAAGTCCTTTGGTCCCCACCCCCAAAATGCTCAGATTTTGGGGACTTTTTGGGGACTGCAAAAAAGTCCTCACAAAAACTGGTCCTCTTATCCGGGACTTCACATTTTTGCCCTCTGGACTTTTGGGAGAGAAAGGACTTTTCCCGGGACTCTACTAACTAATTGCTAGTAAGTCAAATTTGTCCTTTGGGGATAAATAAAAAAGTCCCGGTCCCCAAATGTAGCCATGTCCCCAAGAATCTAGGGACCATAGGACCATTTCGGGGACTTTTTGAAAAGTCCCCGGGACTTCTACAACTAAGCTGATTTTCATTGCTATTAAGTGGTTTAGTGGCTCAATAAAACAGACAAAAGGGTGATGTAAAATGTGTTCAAAATACAAAAAGGTTGCCTGGAGCTAGAGAGCTGAGATCCAGCTTGAAATCCCTGTTCCTGGTATTGGTAGTCAGAAGCCTGATAAAAAGCTTTTTCAAGCTTTTGCAAGGAGAGGATTCAATGATGCTATATATACACAGTAAGTCTAGCCATTAGCCACCAAATGATTTTTCTTTTTGTGTGTGGGCCAAGAAAATTGCCTGAACACAAAATGGTTCAGCTCACTGCACTGAGTTTAAAAGTCCTGCATGGAGCTAGAACGGATCATGTGATCTCTCCAAGAAAGAAGAAGGTGCGATGGCATGTGGATATTGTATGGCAGTAGTGCCCCCCTTTTAGTTTTAGCATTGCCAAAGAGACTAGGATCTTGCATAAAGTTTAGTCAGCTAAGAATATTCTAAGTAATTTTATGAGAGTTGTTCTACCCACATTAAAGTGATAGTTTTGTTGGTGGCAACTTTGGAAAGAAAGCTACAATACAGGTGTGACATGGACAAGCCTACAAGTCCTTTTGGCTTGAAGACATTGATCATTGATGTAAAAAAGCTAACCGTCCTGGTTGAGCAAAAGCAGTATCATATGAAATATTGGTTGAGTTGGTGATGTGACACTGCAAGATTGTACGACTCGAACACAATCAGTTTAAAAAGAACTACTATCATATACATATGTAGAGCATTAATTTGATCACCATCCTCCTCACATTTGATGGAAGTGTGATGCTGCAACGAGGCAAGCCACTCCTCTATCCTAGTAGTTACTAAGATCCATACTGATGACAGATAACAATAGCCCTAATGCCAATATATTTTATGTTACCATCTGTAGTGTGTGGTGATACAAAGGGATGAGTAGATGTATGCCATCAACACCAACACTCTTCTTGTCTTCTGTGTTCAATGACTCTAGACAAATTCACCATCCAAAGTCCTAAGCCTGTCAACTGTTGCTATGCATCTTTTTCCAAGACAAAGTTCGCCAATCTCTCCTCTCCAGTGCTATGACTATAGACATCATGGTTATGGTTTTTGGTTTTTAACAGCCCTGGGGGGTATGTTTTAAACACTGTTTGGCCATAGATAATCATAATGACAAGATCACCTCAGGGGCTCGCCAATGGTTGATGGTTCAGCTGGAGCATGTTTTCATATATTTCTGCAACACATTATATTATATTATAGGTACTCTTCAACTCAAGATTAGGTGTCAGGTCACTGTCACTGTCACTGCCACTGCCACTGCCACTGCCACTGCCACTGCCACTGCCACTGCCACTACCTGTCACTTCCATTCAACCCACTCCTGTTACAAAGTCACCTTTGACTGTTGGCTTTGACTTATATGTTTATGACATAAGCTTAACAGGATTAGTGCTATGGGTACTGATAGGGGACCACGTATTTTTTCGGTACCTATAATCTACATACTCTAGCAATCAGAAAGAGTTAGTTAAAACATCCATAGTAACATCAAAAGCTCTTGATCGGTGCTAGAAAGTAGTATTATTTGTGCTCGCTGGAGAGAAGTAGGTCTGCTTGATTTTGATCATCAAAAAAGTGCATCAAAATGTCGCAACTCGACATGAGATCTTATTACCTAGCTCTTTGCTAGATCACAGAACGATAAAAAATACTATTACCTACATACAGGATATACAACATGTATGAATACTGAAATATCCATTGTATCTACAACATGGTACCTCAATGTACATACGATAGTTTTTTAAATCAAGATTATTCCCAATTGTACCTCTTAGCACTAATCCTGTTATTGGTGTTAGCACATCTTCTGGGCAGTTCACTAACCTTGAAGTAGTGTAGAATAATATTATATGAGACCCCATCTCTTCAGTCAGGCAGCAAAAATTTCTCACCCAGCTACATCAACTTGGCACTTGATAAGAAATTACAAATGTTGAGGTTGAGGTGTTTTGATCTCTAAACATGATTGGTTATCCTGGTGTAGGATAATTATCTCTGGTTCAAAGCTTTTTGGCATAATACATGGATCTGCCATTTGTCACAATAATCTAAATCAAAGGTATATCATTGTCAGCTCTTGCCAAGCAATTCTGCTTCTGTCAAACTCTGTATCTGAATTTTCTATTTCTCTGAAAGGGTCCATGATTCGCCACTTTTCCCATTCTCAATTCTCATGACAGCCTCAGTATGTCTCTTGGACTATTTTGATCTCTAAACATGATTGGTTATCCTGGTGCAGGATAATTATCTCTGGCTCTGGTTCAAAGCTTTTTGGCATAAAATACATAGATCTGCCATTTGTCACAATCATCTAAACCAAAGGTATATCATTGTCAGCTCTCGCCAAGCAATTCTGCTTCTGTCAAACTCTGTATCTGAATTTTCTATTTCTCTGAAAGGGTCCATGATTCGCCACTTTTCCCATTCTCAATTCTCATGACAGCCTCAGTATCTCTTGGACTTGGAATATGTGTATAGCCTACTATGACAGAAGAGGCATCTTGCCACTAGCACCAGTGTACAAAATTACCCAATTAGAGTTTAGAGTTCAAAAGGCCACTTCAGTCTACATCTCTCAATGACGGCACTCCATAGCCCATTGTTCCAGCCTCTCATGGGGGAACAAAGGTTCAGCAATACCTTCATTTCCCTGTGATTGGCCAACATGATGGAATATATGGAGCACCAGTGATGTAAGATGATATTTCAGTCTAAGTTTGCCACATTGTTGACAAACTTGACATTGAGCTAAGTTGACTTAGAAGATGTTTTCTGATGTTAAATTCATGCTTAGTCAGGAATGTCCCCATGTCCTCACGTGTCCAACAACAACTCAGAAAAATGACAGAACATGCCGGGAACACCAGAGGACACAGGACAGGGACATGAGAGGACATTCATACTTATGAGTGATTTAGTAATTTGATCCAGTGGCAGTGGATACACAAAGCACGATTATATACCAGTACCAAAGCAGGTTTCAAGAAAATCCCCCAAAAAGTTGTCCACGACCAAATCCAGGGAATAGGTAGGACATGTCCGGGACATGTCCAGGACATTCCTGACTAAGAACTTTTGCAAGTTAAATTAAAATGAAAATCAAAATACCAAACTCAAGAAAAGTTGATAACAAGAATTTTGTTACCAACCTTAAATTGGAAAAAAATCATTAAAACAATATTGACAGGCAGGGTAATATACACACTGCCTTCTGTCTTATTCTTTGTCATTTGTCAATACATTCACTGCTGAATTGGCCTATGATAGCCTATGGCGATTGTTGTCATCTTGTAAGCAACTGTCTTGGTCTTGGTATAGCAGAGCAGACTATGTCTTCTATGATCTATGATCAACCACCACAAAAGCAAAAGGCTTGGCAAGACAGTTCAATAGCACTACGAGGAAAATCACTTTATGATGTTACTATATACAAGCAGATCACTTCTCTCTCATTATCTCATTACACAATGGAACAAAAGAGGAGGCTTCAAATTGATAATTGATGGGATCATAGATGATGATACACCACATCATTCTAAGTGTAGGATAAAAGCTATGAGTATGAGGCCAGGGGCCAGGAGGAAGAGGTATCATCACCAAAAAAAGCCTTGGCCTTGACAATTTGCCCATTAGTTGGAGTAACATTTTTGGAGATTTCAATAAACTTCAATATTATGCAGGACTCAAACTCTAACCAACATGGACTTTATCTAAGCATATTATGGATAAATTAAGATCATCCAATAGAAGTAGAAGCATAACTACCACCAAACCCATACCTAAAGCAATTACACTTGTAGTGGGACAAGCAAAAATGGAATGCTGTAGAATAAAGAAGCAAAAAAGCATGAAATATTGTCATGAAACCATCAACCATACTACAACACAATTGCCTTCAGGAAAACTCCATACAACAATGTACAATGACAATGCAAAGACAGGCTTATGTACAATCCCAAATCCTTTCTTTAACTGCTTGTTGAACAACTACAACTAAACAGTCTACATTGAATGTATCATATCCTAACAAAAAATGACAAACCAAAGCCACTTGAATGAATTAACTGCTTTTTGTCAACTCATAACTATCACCATTACCCTAATAAAGCAGATTGAACAAGGAAAAGAATATAACCTTATTCAGTTAGTCACTGACCAAAAAAGGGAAGGACTGCAGCATCACCATATTAAAATCTTTGACCAGTGCCATGCAAGGTTTGTGTGTCTGTCTGTGTGTCCGCCAAGAAAACAAAAAAAACATACCAACTCCAACTGTTTTCACACGTTCGAAAACTAAAAGAGTTAAAACTTTAAAAACCTATTTGATTTTTACTGTTTGCAGCACATCATTTTCAAATAAAAGTATTTATTTAAAAATTCAGTTTTCTAGAGCTAGAGAGAGAACGAAAAGGTTTGTGCAAGAATTAAAAAAAGAATTAAATGTTGATAGTAGGAGAAGCTTGAGCTGAGCTGCTGCGTCTAATTTTAGTCTGTCAAAGAATGAAGGGAGTCACGATCACCACGATCAATTTTTTGGCGCGTTCCCAGCCGAGCCAAATGCATGCATTAAGTCAACATCAAACTTATCACGTAGGAACCGGTATTAGTTTACGAAGTTAAACTGTTATTTTTTTCTTCCTTTATTTCGTTCGTTCATTCGAGAGCATCTTTCATTCCATTGTTTTTGTTTCAGCCGGGTCCGCGATAAAAGAGGAGCGGCGAAGCCAATTAAATCGATACATCCGCCGACAATCATCTATTTTGCAATAACCCTAGAACGTTGCCATTTCTTCACTGAACGAAAACGGTACCAAGGCGGCAGTGCAGGACATACAGTGGCATTGAAACGAAATTTGCCGTGCTAAGTACGTGCGTATCTCGGCAAAGTCACGGAAAAAATGACGAGATCCAGCCGCAGGGTCGCGACGGCAGTTGCGGTAAGTCTATCATGAGCATCATACAATCCACGAGCTCACACGACCGCTACTTTATTCCTCTGGAGTTTATCCCAGTGCTCTTTGTTACGTTTCGCATGCCACATTTTTTTAACGAGTCTCTATTATTTTTCATTCCAACTTTTTCTGTCACACGAACTCACAGGAAAATAACGACGACGACGCCGGCGAACATTCCGGTAGCAGGAGAAGCACCCGCTCCCGCAACAAGACTGTATTTTTTACCGAGAAAGATGAAATCAATAACCACGTTAACAACAGTGATGATTACGAAGAGTCCAATGCCTCACCATCGGAAGAAGAGGAAGCTGCCTCTGCCCCCGTCCGTAAATCATCCCGATCCACCGCGTTTCGCGGCGAGATGAAAGATCCAAGCAATTCAATATCCGATTTGTTAAAGGCCGTAGACAATGCGTACACTACCACTGCAGCGGGGAAGCTCGGCAGGGGATCAAGTCAGAGATCGTCGCTCGAGTCTTCTGGGAAAGAGTATGATGATAGCGGCGTGGACGAGGAGAGCGATGCCCCCAAGAGCAAAGCACGTCGTGCTCCTGCCAGGTCTTCCAGGAAAGGTGCCACGAGTCCCGTCAAATCACCTGCTAAACGTCACACGAAACAACGCAAATCCAAGCGGCTGGAATATCCAGCATCTGAAGAGGAATCCTCGGAAGACGAGGGAAATGATGATGACGATTCCGAGTCCGACGGTGAAGAAGACGATGATAACGATGATATGAAAATTCATCGCATTATTGCCGCTCGATCTCTCACCCTTCAAGAGTGGAAAGATGTTTGCAAAAAAATGAACACTACTGAAATTACCAATGGAAGTCGTTGGGTGCAAGAGGAGGTGGAGATCGCACCACGAGATCTCGCCAAATACGAAGAACGCTATCTTGTCAAGTGGGCGAATTTGAGCTTTTTGCATTGTTCGTGGGAGACAGAAAGTGATTTGGTGGAATTGATTGAGAATGCGAAAATGCATCTCAATACGTTTTTTCGCAAGAGTGTCAATGGATTATTGTACGATTCGGATGAGAGATTGGATGGGGATTACTTTGATCCATCTTGGTTGGAAATCGAAAGGATTTTGGATGTGGCAGATATGGAGGAGGAAGGAAAGAAAAAGAATGGCAAGGATGGCTCATCACCGGTGGAGAAGTACAACATTATTTTGGATGTTAATCATCCAGACTTTGAGAGTGGGACTGGAAGGCAATTCTATGTCAAGTGGACGAATACACCATACTCGATCAGCACATATGAATTTGAGCGTGATTTGATACTGAATGACATTGAATACACGGACCAGCTAGAATCCTATGAAAGGCGGAGCAAAAAGCCTTCCCGAGATGACATGAGGAGGCAATTTAAAAAACAAGACGACGAAAAGAAGAAATTGTACAAAATCTTTGGTGAAGGCTTCAAGATGACCGACGAGGAGAGAGAGGAGAAGGTGAAGAATTATCAGGACAAGTTGGGGTCACAGATATTCAAGAATGGTGGACAGCTTCGTGACTATCAGGCCGAAGGTGTTTCTTGGCTGATGTCTAACCACGTGAATAGACGATCGTCCATTTTGGCAGATGAGATGGGACTTGGGTAAGTCATTTTATTGGATAGTTAAGAAATCACTATTTATGATCCCGCACTACGCTTCTGAGAGCTCATCCAAAACATGTTCATTTTCACAAATTTAACAACCAGTAAAACAATCCAGACTGCTACGTATGTGAACGCTGTGGCAACTCAACTCGCGACTCGGGGACCCTTCCTTATTGTCGCACCTCTCTCAACAATTCCACATTGGTATCGTGAGTTTTCTGGTTGGACAGATCTCAACACAATTGTTTATCATGGTTCTGCGAATGACAGGGAGAGAGCGCGGGAGGACGAGTTCGCCTTTGAAAAAGATCGCGATAAAATTGGAAAGGTTGGCTTCAATGAAAAATACCTCAACAAAGTAAGGAAGCAGTGGAAGGGAGGCAAATGGGAAAAAACATGGATGGTACAGGTGGTGATTACTACGCCTGAAATGCTTGTCACTGATGACTTCGCTGAACTAGCTGCCGTGGAGTGGGAAATTTTGGTGGTGGATGAAGCTCATCGTCTCAAGAATCATGCATCAAAACTGGCCAATAACTTGCGTGATTCTCGCTTCGTGTTTAATCATTCCTTGCTCTTGACTGGTACACCCATTCAAAACAATATGCAAGAATTGTGGACGCTACTTCATTTTATTGATCCTGACAGTTTTGACAACTTGGATAGCTTTATGGAAAAATATGGTGACATCAAAAGTAAAGAGCGAGTAGATGAGCTGCATGAGACGATTCGACCCTATATGTAAGTGTTTACTATGCCAATACAGAGAATATTCCTATTCTTTGAATGTGTCTCCTACTTTTTACAGTCACTCATCTTTGTGTTGTTACCATTCAGGTTGCGTCGGCTAAAAGAAGACGTGGAAAAGTCTGTTCCACCGAGTGAGTTTTGATGAGATTTCATTATCTTTTTCATTTTACATTGCAGTGTATTTTTTCTGATATTTTATTTTACCCACTCTCATCTTTCAGAGGAAGAAACGCTGATCGAAGTTGAGCTTACGGTTTTGCAGAAGCAGTATTATCGCGCCCTCTATGAAAAGAATGTCAAGTTCTTGCACCGAAATGTGAAAAAGGCGCTTGATGGACCGTCGATCAACAACCTTGCAATGCAACTCAGGTACCTTACCTCACTGAAATGATGATGGTGTATTTTTTGTTACATTAAAACATTTTCTCACCTACCAGCTGTTTTGCTCAAAATCACAGAAAATGCTGTAACCACCCTTTTTTATTGACGGGAGTAGAGAGCGATGTTAAGAATCAGCAACCAGGCGTTGACATTGTTGACTTGCTCGTTGCATCATCAGGAAAATTGGTTTTGCTAGATAAGCTCCTCCCTCGCCTGAAAGCAGACGGACATCGCATTTTGCTATTCAGTCAGTTCAAAATAATGCTTGACATCATTGAGGATTATCTCAACCTGAGGAAATTCAAATGTGAAAGGATTGATGGGTCTATCACTGGACTGAAGCGTCAGGCAGCGATTGACAGGTTTCAAACAAAGGAGTCTGGTGATAGGGAGTCGCCTTTCATTATGTTATTGTCCACACGGGCTGGGGGTGTGGGAATCAATCTCACGGCAGCTGATACATGTATAAGTACGTTGCTTAGATGATGATTTGTTTGTCAAATGTCATAATTGTCTCTCTCACTGATATTTGCCATTGGTTTGTCTTAACCGTTCAGTTTTTGATAGTGACTGGAATCCGCAGAATGACCTTCAAGCTCAAGCCCGATGCCACAGAATTGGGCAGACAAAAAGTGTGAAAATTTATCGACTCCTCACTCGCAAAACTTACGAAATGCAAATGTTTCACATGTCATCACTGAAAATGGGCCTTGACCAAGCTGTCCTTCAAGGAATTGAAAATACGGGTGGGAACAAAGACTTGCTTAACAAGGAAGAAGTAGAGAGACTTTTGAAGCATGGTGCCTACGATATCTTTAAGGAAGACAAGGATGGTACTTCTGAGAAAGAGTCCAGTGATTTTGTGTCGCAGGATATTGACTCTATCCTTGAACGTCGGACGAAGACAGTTATTCACGAAAACACTGGGAGCAAGAGCAATGCAGCTGGGGGAACCTTCTCAAAAGCAAGTTTCAAAAATACAAACAGTGATGGAATTGACGCAGCAGATGTTGACATAGGTGAGATGAGGATAATTTTCTTCTCATGCATTCTGTTGATACATTATGATTATCAACACATTTGACGTTTGCCAATTTTTTCTGTCACTGAATTCTTCACTTCTCTTGGATTTGCGTTGCAGACGACCCACTGTTTTGGCAGAAGGTGGTTGGAGAGAAGCAGGAGGAGGAGAAGGTCAACCTTGTAGACCGAAAGCGTACTCGTGCTAAGACCAACTATAGTGAACGGGATTATTTAAAAATGTTGGATGCACAGATAAAACATGGTGGGGGTGCCAGTGATGACGACTCCAAGGCTGCATCTGATTCAAGTGAGTACAATGGTGCTGGTGACGGGGAAAGTTCAGACGATGAATCACTAGTTAATGGTGCTCTGGACAATGTTGCTCTCAAGAGTATTATCAAAGCTACAAAACCAAAAAAACATAAGGAGCGATACATGTGGGGTGGATCAGCTAGTACAGAGTGGACTCAGTCAGACGCCGAACAAGTTTTGAAATCACTCCAGTCATTCGGGTATAGCAATATTTCATGGGATTCATTCTCATCTTCGCTGACGCTCTCAAGACCATACACACGTGACGAGATAAAGCGAATGTGCTGGGCAATGGCACTTCTTTGCCTGTACGAAGCGGCCGAGGATGATGTTCTGGAAGAGAACCGCAAAGCCAAAGTCAGGGCTAATGAGTCAAATAAAGACGGGGATGCTCTAAGCCGGACGGACACTACCAGCGCAAAAAGTAACAATGCTGATGAGTCAAGTGGAAAAATTGAAAAATCACAGGATCAGTTGCAAGTCTCATTCAAGAAATTGCTTTCAGCCAATGAATCTTGGGCTTCGAAAGCACTTGCAGATTCACTGAAATTTTCGGAAACTTCACCGTCACGTGATAAAAAGTTTGTTGAAGATGTGCTAAGTGGAGTGCATTCTTCTAGAAATCCTGTCAAGACAAATACAGTGCAGTTGATGCTATCAGAAATGTTTCATGATAGTGTCTGGCCTGCTCTTAGATCACGTGGCTGGAAGAAAGATGAGACGAATGGATCAACGCACCAATTCACATACCAAGGAAAGTCGTTTAAATCAATTACTGCTGTGCTCAATATTATGCCAAAACAACACCCGGAGCTGATGAACATGGTCCATTCCCTCATTGCTTCTGTGTCAGCAACCTGCGAGAAAAACGAAGATCAAGCTGGTCCGGCTCTTGATCCGAATAATGTTACCGCTGCGTCCATGAAGAGTTTCCTGAATGATTATGCCCCTCTGCAGCTTCTAGCTGATCGTAATAGAGCACATCGAATTAGTTTGACAAAAAGGTTTATTTCCCAACTTGCATTCCTCCACGGTGTTCACTCCATGATTTCACTAGCAGATTCAAAGGTTTCACCTGACGCATCACTTGACGATCGAAATAAGCAGCTATCAGCGCTTATTAAAGTTCACTCCAAAACTATTTGCCCCCATGATGAATGGACTTCACTTCATGATGCAATATTGATTCGTGCAATTGCTAAACATGGGTGGTTGGATAGGCGAGCAAGTTGTGTTGCAATTGTGGAAGACAAAACGATCCATTGGGGATCACCATTTGAAGCATCTGATGAGACTGGCAGTTCCACAAAAAAGAATGACCCAAATTCAGATTCAGAGGAAAATTCAAATGCAAGTAAGGAACAGCTTTTGAATGTTGCCTCGAGAGCAGCAAATGCTCTCAATAAACACTCTGATATTTTGGATGAATTTCGAGGAATTCAACAATTCAATCTTATCAAGTCCTTTGCTCTTGTACGATCTACTGCTGTGGGCCATGTAGACCCTTGTGACGATGACGATGGAGAAGGTGCCGAAGAGGCTGTCATTCAGTGGAATGTTGACGAGAATAACTTGACTTCCAAAAAGGTTGGTCCCGAGGAGCTTCCACCTCGAAAAGATTTACTTCGTCGAGCTAAAAGAATTGTTATGTCATTCACTGATGGCACTGTTGGTAACGATGAAGAAAAGGACGATGCTCCAGAAGATAAATTAGGAGCAGCTTCCTTGAATAATGGCCCTACGGATCATGGTTTTAGCGTTCTCGACCAAGACTGTCGTGAAAATGCATTCCTCGCCGAAATGCTACGGGGCCTACTTAAGTCAACAACAAAGCATACCGTGAGAGCTTTGCAGCGCCTCGCAGCGCTGATTCTCATAGAAATTGATGCCCGTATGGAGGATATTGCAAAATCTGGAGACGATGCAAAATTGAAGGAGATGGCAAAGATGAGGAAAGATGTTGAGTTGTATACAGATTACTTCAAGACGAACTCGAGGTCTGCGAAGAATATTCTGAGGGTGATTCTTGGAATTGATCCAGTGCCATCCAAGGATCCATCTGCCTCTCTTTTCCCAACGAAGTGTGTGAAGAACCCACCATCTGCAGTAGCTAAGGCTGCTTTGAGTAAAGTAAAAAGGAAAGCATTCACTCCTGCGGATGCTGCACTGAATCGTGCGTTGGCTTCATTAAAAGATATCGCCAACAACAAAGACGCCAACACAAGTGAGCACCTACGGTTTACGTCAACTGAAATTCTCATGCTTACTGTAATGTCTTCACAAGGGCTACCAGTTTTCTGTGACGATTGGAACAGTCTTATTCTTGCAGAAACTAGTTGTGCTGGAGATATTGATTCTGATAACTTCCAAATTTACTTTTTTGCAATGGGAGGTGTCATGGAAGCTGCAGCTGGAGTTTGGTTGGGAATTGCGAAAACGAAGCTCCAAGAAAAGCTTAAACTACTTGATGACAATAATCAGTCCGCATCTGATACAGCAAGGCAGAAATTGTTTGATGAAATAGCAATTCTACAGAAAGATCACGATGCCAAGAAAATGACTCTTGAAGACTCGAAACATTTTAATAAAAATCCCCTCATTTTTGCCAGGAAATCCCTCATGTTGTTGGAGGCCATCAGAAAGCACATGGGTCCTATTGACTTGCAATATGCAGGCGAAAAAAAAATTCGTGCACTGAATAAATCAGAAAACGGACTTGGGACCAAAGTACTCAACTGGTTCTCCAAGGAGATTAAGCGCTGGTCGGCCCCCCTTCAAATTGTTGATGGCGCAGGAAATGTTCTATCAGCAACAAGCATTGGTTTGGCAAGGGAACACCCCCAGTCACATGATGCAGCTCTGATGACGAAGCGAGATTGTCGCACTGTTTTCAACCAAGTTGCACAACAGACACGGCTTCGGTCAATTTTCATCAAACATGAGACTGACAGATTAGCATCGGAGCTAATTCCAAAAGCTTTCAAGCAGTCCACCTTCTCTAATAGCGACTGGGAGGAGCGCCCATCATGGTGGAATTCAGTTGACAACAAGAGCACTCTGAGTGACTGCCAGGATGACCTGGACCTTCTTGTTGGTATCCTTGATTATGGTTATGGAGGATTTGACTGTATGCTGAAACATGACTTTCCATTCTGCATTCGGCTTAAAGCCGAAGAAAAGGAAGATTCAAGGCCACTTACTCGAGCGTCTGTGCAAGCCCGAGTGAATCATTTGACCCGCGAGCTTCATGCAATTGATGATTCCGAGGTGTAAGTAATTTGATATCGAGATCTGTTAGTTTATGAAATAATATATTCACTCATGACTGTTCGTCCTCACACCTGTCTGTTTCATGCAAATTATTGTTCATCTCTTTATCCAACTTCTTAGAATGATGAAGCTCATAAAAAACAGAACGGCCCGGAGCAAAGTAGATTCATCTAACAGCAGTAGCACCGGCAAAAAAACATCCAAGCCAGGTGGTGGCATCCAACCTGGGCTTGATGCTTTTTTCAAACGCCCGGCTGGCACCACTGCACCAACCTCCAACAAAAAGCAGAAGACCCCACCCACATCTCCAGAGCAAAGTGATGTAGAAGTTATTACTATAGATATAGATAGCGGTTCTGACAATGAGAACGCGACCAACAAGCGAAAAGATATCGATGCCAATGACTCATCACGCAGCAAAAAGCAGAAATGAGCTCTTATCCGTCGAAGAAGTGAAGTATTGATGTGACGGAAGACGGAAAGAACGAATTATTATTGGTTGTGCATTTATTTTTCATAAGTTAGTTAAACATATTCCAAATCACCATGTGAAGGGTAGGACGTAGTAGTGTCTCTTGACAACAGTGCTTAGTTTAGGAAAATATTCCTCTGTTCACTCTGATCATTATTTTCAACACGCAATCCTTTCTATTATACCAAACTAAAGTGGTGCCAATCCCAACACGTCACATCAATGAACTCCACCCCAATATTCGATTGCTTCCACAAAAACGTCAGGGGGCGCCCTCAACCAAAACTCCTCAGTTAAACGCATAGTTGCCTTGTTCCATTGAGCCTGGCTCTTTTTCAAGAACAAAAGAGGCGCCCCCACAATCGCAAGGCCGCCAACAGCTAACGCAGGGATAAGGATAGCATGTGCTGCAGCTACTGATATTGTGAGCATTGTTGCTGATTTTCCAAAGCCTACAGAACTGGAAACTAAATATACAGCAGCCTGCAGAGTACTCCATCTGCCTGTCTTACACCATACAGCTATACACTCTGAGTTGCTATAAAAGACCTACAAGGGGTGATAGTTACAGCGAATAAGCAGGTTACAAGGTAGTGCTTCATTTAAAACATCTAAATGCCAAATTGAACTTACGTGATATGGTGGAAGCAAATCTTCATTTTCTAAAATGAAATGAGTCCTTGCCAATACAAGCTTTGCTGAGTCTGACTTTGGCAATTCATTGCTACTACTGGTCTGGCCATTATCAATTGAAAAAACAGACTGACCATCACACAGATTGGATTTTACAGAAGACGAGGAATCAGCACGCTTCCGTAAACTGTTGTTGTACCCTGCACGAAACCATTCTGGCTCTCCATCGAAATATTCGTCTTGCGCCTCATCATCACCACCACTATTATTATTTATAGGGGCTGTTTCATCAATATTACCGTGAAGCTTTTCAGAACCTCCATGATCATCTGTCAGCTGATTGTTTTCAGTATCTTTCTCCTCTGCTCTACTCCCAGAAGCGTCTTCATCATCATTGGTTTTAACCGTTTCATCAAGGGCACTTCTTTTCTTTCGCGAAGAATTCTTAGGAGACTTGCTCGAATTCCATTTCTTAAAAAATCCCTTTTTCTTCTTCTTATTCTCTGTTTCTGCCTGATCCCCATATGAGATTTTGCTCCACTTTCGAATTTCTTTCGGATCCGTAACAACATTCACATTCAAACGCTTCTTTTCCTTGGGTTTAATTTTCTCCCATGCTTGCATAATGATGTCGTGGGAATCATCGTCTTTCCCTCCACCTTCGGACCAGGTCGTCAAACCCCCTTCGCTGCCGCCTCCTCCTTTCTCTGCCAATTTGGCGTCATAGGATGCCAATCCGAAGTCAGCAATAATGACACAATTCTTTCCTGCTTCTAAAACAATGCCATGAATTTGAATGGGGTATACGATGGGTAGCATTTCCCATCGTATAATGTGATCTCCTGGCTGAAAACCGTGATTGGCACCGAGACCTTCGGAAGAGTCTTCAAAATCGGAATCATCATCGTCCGAATCTTCAGTATCCGAATCATCATCATCATCGGCATCATTATCATAACCATCTTTTTCCAAATCGTGATCTTCTCCATCCTCAATCCCACCACCACGAGGTTCCACCACCATTGATTTCAACGCCGAAAGCCATTCCATTTGACTATCCACAGATATAAAACAAAATCTCCAAACTTTCTTCTTGGTAGTAGTGGTGATGGAAGTGGTTGTCGTATTTTTTCGTTTAATATCAATCTCAAATGGAGTAGGACCATGTTCCTGCTGATGTTGTCGTCGTTGTCGTGCATGGATTGTAATTCGTGATCGTGCTTTTGCTCCTTTACTGCCATTGCCACCACTGCCAGCTGATGATCTCAAATAAATTTCCCCCCGCGGTAATATTGGTGGTTGTTGTTCCGATTCATGATTCTTCTTCTCATTGGAAATAGTAGTAGTAGCAAGAGACTCTTCCAATGCATAATTACTATTTGCATAATATTTCAGTACCCCCGATTCGAATAATACTACACGACGCTGTTCCCATTCATTATTCAATATGCCTAGAGAATATTTCCCAAATCCAGAACGTTGTTTCCATACAACATCTTGAAGAATAATTTTGTCATGCTTGGGAGAGGATGGAGGAGATGGGCAAGGAGGAGGAGGGAGTACTGCTCCAAGGGCGGACAGGATGTTGTCATTATTTTGTTCATTGTTGGTTGTTTTTGTTGTTGTTGTTGCGCTACTGGTAATAATATTTGTATCATTTGCCTCATTATAATGTTGTTGTTCGCCGTCCTCCCCATCAGTAGTAGTATTTTCATTACTTCCGCCATCAGTTCTACTACCATCCACATGATCCTCTTGCTGTGATTGTTTCGACCACCTTTTTTGGAATTTGGACAATGATGGAGACATTGGGGGAGGGACCCCCTCATTTCCCCACATGAAGTTATCTAGATCGTCCGTGGGTAATTGGACACGTCGCCAGTATGCATTATATGGATTTGCGTCATTGCGATTATTACTGTTGTTGTTGTTGTTGTTGCTGTCGTCACTGTTGTTTTTGACACCATCATCATCTCCATAGTCTTCTACTGCATCTTGATGACGATGATGACGGTTATTATCATCATTATTATTATTTCTCCCCAGAGAGGAGAAGGAGGAGGGTGTGAAGAGACTTCGTTGAGCTTTGGACATGCTGTTTTTGTATGAGGAAATGTCGAAAGTCTGCTTGCTCTGCTCTGTATTGGATTCTACTAGGAGTAGTACCTCTTTCAAGACATTGACAAAGGGCGTCGTTCGATCGGTCGAAAGGTAAGGAAGTAATGTCCACCTTTGGACTTGATCGGTCGTCCCAGAAGCACAGCGCAGGTCGTCCTGCGGAGAATGCCCACCTACTACTTCACCTCGATAGATTCGGAGCTCTGGCTGTGAACCTCTGTGAACTGGGTCTCTATGTTGAAGCCTCGTCTGAATGAAATCTGAGAAATTCTTGTGCTCTTTTTTTTGCTTGTGTGGGTGCCTCATTCATTATTTCAAATGAACATGGGAACTAATACATTTTCTGGCTTTCATAAGGTACTCTTATTCTCGTATACAGTTCAAAACTAATTTGGGAATTAGTATTGTTTTTCCTATTATGAAAATATATGACCTTAATCGTATGTAAAACAAGTATGTCTCACGCGCACATTTAAAAATTCATCCTTCAAAAAATAATTATTGAATGCTTGCTCCACTCTCTCTCTCTCTAGAGAGGTATCGTAGTAGGGTACTATAGTAGAGATCTGACAGACGCGGACGGACGACTCCATCCCGCCGCGCGCAATGATGTCTTGAAAATTGACAGGGCAAAAAATGATTATTTATCTTCATTGATGTTGTTGTTGTTCCATCATATTAATTCGACACAATGACGACTAAAGCAAGATATGCACACACAATGATGCGCACAAAAATAAAACGGAAAATCACTTCGAGCCAGCCGTCACCGCGCCCCGCCGTTGGTACTAGGTAGTGCCCCCGCCCGCCCATCGAGCGCAAACACAAACAAAGCGGCACCACCACCCCAACAATTTACAATAAACAATAATACAATCACCGTCACCATCACCAAAACAAAATGCTTGAACGCTATCTCCTCTCAGCACTAACCTCCAAATTCGGCCATGTCTTTCAAGACTTTGACGATAATAACACCACTGCCGAATTGAGCGCCTGGAGGGGAGTCTTGGTGTTGAGGAATTTGCATTTGAGGAAAGATGCGTTGATGCATTTGGGCGGCGTTCCTTTGGCGGCTGCTGCTGGTGAAGGTTTTGGGGTCGACGACGACCACGATGATGATGATGATGATAGCGACGATGATAGCGATGATGAATATAGCAATGATGGCGATAATGATGGCGACAATGAAAATAACTTAGAGTCTTCATTTGCACAGGTTGTTGATAATAACTTCATCAACGAAAACGCAATAAATGACAACTCGCAAGAACAAGACAATGGCGACGACGACGAAGATTCGTTTCAATCATGTGCCTCCCACCTTGATACCGACAGCGAGACATCGGATTCCAATTATTTACATCCTGGTGTCAATGCCACCCATGGCGCGGCACATGCGACAAATAATAATCAAAGCGACAACACAATTCCTGTCCAACAGCAGCAGAATCAGCAACAGCAACAGCAACAGCAACACACTGTAAACAATAAACACGAACGCAATCTATCTCATGATGTACCATCCATAGAAATTGTTCATGGATCCATTGGTTCACTAGAGTTGCATATACCTTGGAGGCTTTTGCGATCAACCAGTAAAATTGCAGCAGCAGCAGTAGTAGCAGCAGCATCATCAGGATCAGGTGCTACTTCTACTTCTTCATCATCTTTGAATTTGGGATCGAATGAGAAGGATGTAAATAATGCAGGGAATCACGACAATAGTAATGATGACGGTTTGAAATGTTCTGTGGTGCTTTCGGATGTGAGAATACTTTTGGCACCAAACAATCATACTCGGGGCAGTTCTGGCGATTGCGGTAGTGTTGGTCGTCGATCTAGTAGTTGTAAACGAGGCGGCACTAAAAGAGAGGATAATAGTGCTACAAAAAATAATGACAACCGCAGGAATAATTCTTCAATTAGGACACGAAAAAGAGAAGGAAAGCAACACAAGTTAGAGAAAATTCGACAAGAGCGTGAATTGGCAGTGCAGTCCTTTCTAGAGGGTGAATTATTCAGACGTGCACGTAGTGGTACTAGCAACAACAACAAAGAAAATTCCAACAATTCCAATAATGACGATGGGGGTGCAACCAACACAGCAAATACCAACGATGCAGTAGAGAATTCTCGTGATGGTTGGCTAGCACGCTGGGCCAAAGGATTAGTGGCTCGTATTCTATCATCCTTACGGGTGACAATACGCAACATTCACATTCGGTACGAGGACAAAGGTTGCGGTTGGTTTGAAGATGCATCAGCCTCCTCCATTACGTCAATGAATAATGACAATGTCAGCAGTGTTAGTGGATTGATGAGCGAATTGTTATTGTCCAATCAACAACAGTACCATCAGAGACGTCGTCAATATCGACCGGCATTTGCAATTGGGATGCGTTTAGAGAATTTTTCTATTCGAAATGCGATTGCAGGCAAAGAACAGGAAGGGTGCAAAAAGGGCGAATCCATGGCTACTAATGATGCTCCTGCCGCTGCATCAGCAACGCTATTGCAGCTTCACAACAAAGTAGCAAATGTGGAAAACCTCTCTGTTTATTGGGACAGTGCACAATCCGATTTATTTGTGGGATCATCTGCGGTGCAGTTCGAAACGGAAGATGATAGGATGTACTACGAAAGGAGGTTTGAAGAATTAGACTGCACCTCCTGTACTGGAGACATGGATTTGGAGTCCTCCAAGCACCAATATATCATTGAGCCAATTTCTCCGTCATTGCATCTGACAATGGCCGATCCTAATGCCAAAGACGCAATCGTTTCTGGACCTGTGAAGAAGTTAGGAAAGGGCAACGATGAATGTTCAGATTTATCCAACAACGAAACACAAAATCCAACCGCATCGCCATCTATACATGCGGCACTTCATCTCCCCTCTTGTCATGTCGGTTTTGATCGCAACACGCTAGAAGATATTGCCTACCTTCGCAAATGCTATGCATCATCAATAGAAATAATAAATTGTTTCAAGGATAGAACCGCAGAACAGCGTATTGCTGGGAGGTTATCACTGCTTCGACCCCCGTCGGGATGTGGCCCTAAGGACAATCCGCGGCTTTGGTGGAAATATGCCATTGGGGCAGTGAAAATACTTCAGGAGAATATTGTCATATCAGAAGTTGGGATGGAAGTGAAGAAGAGAAAATGGCGAAGAAAGGGATGGCCAGGAGTAGCTCATCTGTTACGATTAAGAAATGAATACACTGAGCTCTATCTGTCATTGTGGAGTTCTTTGCCAAATAATGATGTAGAGGGAAAAAATGAAGTTCATGCAAATTTGATGGCATTGGAAGAGTTGCTGAACATTGAGGAAATTGTGGCGTTTCGCATTTCTGTGTACAGTAGGATTTCAAATAATAATGGCGATGACAGAGAAATTGAAAAACTGAGAGCGTCTGAATCTTCTGAGTTTGACGAGTTGGCATTGGGACGTCTTTCTGTTCTTTCTTTGGAATATCGAGAAACAAAGCTAAAACAGATTGTTCGAGCATTTGATTCAGATATTGAAAGCAGTCAACGCACTGGCGACCACATCAACGGTGTGCATACCAACGAATTTTTGGTGACAGACGAAATTGACGCTGAAAGCCTCGACAAAGATTCCAGTCCTGTGTGGACAATATCAATATCAAGTGAAAACTTTACCATTCAAGCAAATGATGCTTTGAACACAAGCAACTTTCAGGTTATTTCAGCACCGCCGAAATTGAAACAACGTCCAATAGTGCGCTTAGATTGCTCCTTCTCATTAAGATTTGATGTTTTCTCAAATGGATCATGGGACATGTCATGCATGTTGCGATCTTTAACGATTTCTGACTTAATCAGTCCCCACATTGACAAGTCGTCGAAAAGGAGAACATTGGTAGCAAGGAAACAACCAAAGACATTTGATAGCGACAACAAAAATCAAATGTCTCAATGTAATGAACACAATGCAAGCATTCTCATTCGCAATGTTGTTGCAGGACATGATGACAGACAACTGCAGAGCAACGAAACACAGGCAACCACATTTTTAGAAGTCAGCGTGTCACCGCTCGAAATTATATATTCGACAAATGCTTTTGAGGCACTATCTAGACTGTTTGCTGCAGTGAAGACAACTGAGTTCTCTAGGGACTATGAACGATTATCTCAGGCACTGTCTCGTTGGCGTTCCGAACAACGAAAAAGGCTCATGTCAGTTTTGGCTCAACAAAAGAAGTTTGTTGTTTCTGTTGCAATATCAGCCCCTGTATTAGTAGTTCCAGATGACCATCAACATATAGATAGTCCTACACTTACGATTGATTTTGGGCGATTTACGTTTCAGAGTGAGACCAGCACACTTGTTTCATCTAAATTTGACGATAAGTGGCAGCTTCAAATTGCAAATGTGAGAGCATTTTGTACACAAACGGATAAGTCAAGGACAGACACAAATGCCATATGCGAGCATGCCATCATCGAGCCGTTTTCCTTGAATTTTTCCATATTGACCCACTTTGCAGCAGATGATTCTAATGGAGATATGACTAAAATTAGCATTGAAGCAATGCTCCCAAGGTTAAGCTTTAATTTGACTACATCTGCGGTTCAACTTGTTTCACGCCTTCAAGTTAGATGGAGTAACGCAAAATTAAGAAATACCCAGCGGGATCTCCAATCAACGCATGGCAATATGTCAGTTTTTACCAATGAAATATCTTCTTGGCGACAGCGCCACCCTGAATTATTTAGCGCATTAAGAAATCGTGGGTCCCTTCCAGATGAAGCTGCACCAGAGAAAATGCTATTGAAGAAACAAGAAGTAACATTTTCTTTTTCAGCCCCCACGATTGCACTCCAAATCAGGAATGACGTTGGATTTCAGCAACCAATACAGTCAACAAAGCATATGGCCCCTCTCATGAATTTGTCAATTCGGGGCATCCGAGGACATTTTGTTTCCAATGTCACCGAAGAGGGATCAGCTTCGCATTTTTCAGCTCGCCTTCGATCAATTTATGTCCAAGACATTGAGAAACACCAGAGTCACTTTCGCCACTTTTTGTCATCTGTGGAACCTGATATTTTACAAGAGTCAGACCTTTCAAGTGATTGTCTTTCTACTGATAACACAATTATGAATGACTTTAATGATGAAGACGAAGATCTTGTTGTCGTTGAATTCGCGAAAAAGTCAAATGGAGACAAAGATTTATCAATTCAATTCAATGAGCTTTACATTGAATGGAATCCCGAATTTTTAGCAAGAGTTCAAAAGTCTTTGCGGCTTCCGTCATCAGAATCTTCAACATACAACACACCCACCAACTTACCTATTTTAACGCATTATAGCGATGTTGATGTCGCCCAGCATAACTCACACGAATATGAATTCTTTGATGCATTAGATGAAACTGACACCTGGAATTCCAGCGAAACTATCGGAGGCGCATTTTCAAACACCTCAATCAATAATGAAAATGGAGGAGTAGGTGTGCCAACAGCAGGACCGGACGAACATCCAGCTCCACCATTCAACATATCGTTTAGCCTTTCCAAGCTTCGTGTGAACTTTAACAAAGATTCTCAAATGCGTTGTCTTTTTATTGTGGAGATGAATCGGACCAAAACATCATGCTTTCTAAAACCTCTTGGTGGTTCAAAAATTACTGCCACTGTGGCAGATATGAGATTCATAGATCCAGAAGGCGTGACTGGAGGGACTTTATATTCTCAAATTATCGGCGTGCAACCTGAAGCTTTGGGGCCGGCTACATCAATTGTCCAGATGGAGTTTGAAACCTTTCCTCCTCTTCTCTCAAATAAAAACTCCAAAATCAACAGCAATGGTTCACGTGAATACGACAATCTGATGAAATTAGATTTCTCTGCAATGCGATTTGTTTTTATCAGCCAGCTCTGGCTTGAAATGTTGGACTATTATGTAAGTTTGTTTAGAGTGCGATGATTAGTCGTCATCTTGCTTGTGATATTATTTTTGTGTCGTGGTGTTTTACTCAGTCTTTAGTTCTCGATACACAAAACAAAATCACAAACTGGTTTATTAGTTTGAGGGAGTATTAGGGAATGCCGTCTGGGGCAGTAAGCCGAAGCTTCCGCCAACTGAGTTAAGTCCATCATACACGAACTTATCATTCAAACGCACAAAGTTTCTCATTGAGATGGAGACGCCACTTCTAATTTTGCCAGTATGTTATCGCTCGCCCCATCACATACGCCTCAAACTGGATGCATTCAAGGCAGCGAATCATTTCACATCAGACAAAATGAGTGGCAAGAGTCAGTCCTTCTCTGAATGGACTCAGTGGTTTAATAATTGCAATCTAGAGATGAGTGGTCTTGACATCAGGAGTTGGGAGGAGCGAGCACTGAATGAAATACACCAAGGGAGCAGTCCCCCCTCACTTGTAAGTCAACCCATTTCCATGGAATAATTGCACCATCTCATTCTATCATTTAATGTAATGCGACACCTCTCCTTTCCCAATTCACAAAGAGATTGAGAGTGAGATGGCCCGTTGGACCAACTGCACCTCTCGTGCGGCCAAAATGGAATGTAAATGGAAAATTTGATCCTCTTCATATGCGTCTCTCCAGAAAGGACTTTTCTTTGTTTCAGTTTTTCGTCTCGTTGAATCTAATGGAACCATCAAGATTCCTCTCAAGACAAAATTTACCGGGTGAAGCTATGGGCAAAGTCGAATCGAGGTTTGTTATGTTTGGGTACGAGAAAACTGGGGTGCCACCAACAACGTACTCAATAAATTTTTCATCAGATTCTGTGAAGTTTCAGTTTGTTCTTGACGAGGATGAAAGCGACAATAGGAAGGTTGAAGGTGTCATGGATGTGACTTGCTCAAACGCCTCATGGTCCTTGCTGAAAGTTGGTATATCAAAACAGCGTGCAAGCGTTGCAAGTATCTGTTTGACCCAAACAAGCAATATTGACGAGTGGGGAGGGTTTCCGGATTTGTTGCTTCCATCACAAGCTTCCATCGATGATCCAGCATGTCTTCTTGAATTCACATCAACTACATATCCAAACGGCAACAATGCGAAAACTCTTAACATTGACCAAGCGTGTATATACATGATCATACCTGCATGGATCAATGTGCTTGATTTCTTCAAGCATTTACCGACTTCTCCAGAAATATTTAGCCGCAGGGAGGTACGTCTTTATCCTTGCTTGTTAAACACGTTAACCACACCATATTTGATGTTTTTCACATGCTTTGTGACGTACTCACCAATGCATCTCAACAATCAACACACCCACACACGCAAAGATGTCTTCAATAATGCAAGTTGGTGATAGATTTTATCGATTATCAAAAAGTAACGCAATGGATAACACCGATGATACGTCTAACGATACTCATATGGCAAACGAGGCAACTGAAGAATCCATATCAAAGCAATTCCTCCTAACCCTCAACACACCTCGTATCATATTTGTCGCCGATTCATCTACAAATCCAAGTGACATCATGAGTCTCACGTTATTTATGTCCCACCTCAATTATCTCCGCGAAAGAAACAGCGTTTGCGAAAAACAGTCTCTATTTTGCGACGGTTTGGAGATTTTTACAGGAGGGGCCAAGAACCCTGCACCATGCTCAAGTTTGCTCTGCCCATTATCAATATCTGGTTCATTAGCGAAAACAGCACTTGGCGAAAACAATCCGCAGTGTCTTTCTGGATGGGTTTGGGCAGAAGAGCTTCAAGCTCGAGCAGCCTATTCTGACCTTACTTCTGCTATGGATGTGTTTAACGGAATCAAAAAGCAAATAGAATTTTCAAAGGTTCAGAC
This sequence comes from Conticribra guillardii, assembly GCA_036939335.1. Taxonomy (NCBI): domain Eukaryota; phylum Bacillariophyta; class Thalassiosirophyceae; order Thalassiosirales; family Thalassiosiraceae; genus Conticribra; species Conticribra guillardii. The sequence continues at coordinate 25,161 of JALLAR010000011.1, forward strand.
AAAGATCACAACAAATACCACCATATCTGGGGAGACGAGTGCAACTTGCAACGGAGGGGGTGTATTTAGAAGAGAAGGACCTCCATCACAAACAATGTTAAATATTGAAGCCGTATGTGACGGCGTCAACCTTGTTGTGACCGATGATAGTTGCCGTCATTTTGCCAATGCTCAGCCTCTCATTGATGCATCATTAATTGGCTTGCGATTTTCCCGGGTGGATTCATTACCAGTGAAGGAGAACCATGATAGAGATATCACATCCAAGACCTTCATTTCACTTGATAGCTTAGAATTGCTTGACCTCCTGCAACCCCCCAACTCTCCATTTCGGTTGATTGCCACTAGCTCACAAGCAAATCCAGACAATGTCATGTGTTCACCTCATTCACAAAAAAAGCTAGACACAATGTCATGGGATTCTTACAGAATGATAGAATCTTCAGATTGGGGGTTTCAGATGGCAGCGTCAATGAAGAGGCGTCAGGATGCAATACACCAGTTGGCATCACGTGATAGTTATTTTGATGGATCGTCAGAGTCCCTTGAAGTTGAAACACTGATGGCATTACGTAAGGTGTCGCACCAAAATGGCACTACTTATGTCGATTTCAACTTCCAACACCTGACTGTTCAATGGAATCCATCTACAATCATTGCACTGCAACGATTTTTAGGACGAATGAAAAAAGCCACATATTTATTGTCTGAGCGTACATCAACAACAGTTGCAGCTGATACAGAAGCCTGTCAAGGAGTTTCTTCCCAAAACTTTTCATTGAACGCCTCAATTGGCAGTGTGAGTCTGTGCTTGAACAAAGAGTATCAACAAAGGCAACTATTAGATGCATTGATTATTGGCGTACAAATGAAATTCGATCGATTCCAAGACAATTCACTTCTTTTACAAGGTTCAATTAAATCGCTTCGAGCATGGGACCCTGACACGAGCAAGTCAACATCCGATCGCAACAGATTCATATTGCAGGTGGTGAAAGATGCAGTTACCACAGCGGAGAATGAAACCCAATCGAGTGGATATTTCTTTCATTTTCAATACAGAACATTTAGTTTAGGCTTTTCACATGATTCCAAATCTACACCACTCCCTGTTTGGATTGAAGAAAAGGCTTCCTCTGGCGACATAGATCATGCACTATCTATCAAGATGGGGCGGGTCGAGTTCAATCACCTGCGCGAGAGAACTGCCGAACTGCTCGACTATTTGAACAACGGATTGCCTGGAAAAGGAATGGGGGCAACATCAAAAGCTGCACAAAGCTTTTGCGCGGACAGAATTAAAAAGCGTAGTTTTCTCGACTTGTTTATCGATCATCCACAAGTTTTCATCCCTCGATCTCCTTCATCAACAATAGGAGGCTGTTACTTGTCCCTTGGCAATTTATCAGTCAAGAGTTGGTTTGAAGAAGCACGTGCCTTTGACAATCTTGATGATTTTTCTGTCTTGGACGGAACTCAGAGACCTTCAACAATGGACTGGTGGAGAGTCCTCATCTTAAATTTGAATATTGGAATGAGCACCGAGGTAGATCATTGCGTTCTAGGATCATCCAGCGCAAATACGCTACTTGATGCCTGCATCACCATGAGGAAGCCGATGTATGGAAAGACAACATTAATCAAGGGAAATATTTCCCCAACTAATGTTTGGAGTCTCAAGTATCGAGAATTTCGTGTGTTGAATTTAGTTCTCCACGAAAACATTGGAAAGTCCATAGATGAAAGCAAATGGGAAAACCTTGAGAAATCGTACTGGCAGAACGAAAACAAAATCTTCCCTGATGGCAACGCAGCGAAAAATTTGACATATGCAGACAGTGCTCGTTTCGTTCGTTTTGGAGAAGCCAAACCTGTTGCCAAAGATGGCAGCCAACTCAGTATCCGAATTTCAATTGAGTCAATCAACATCACTCTCCACAGAGACGACTGGTTTGACAATTTAGACGAGGAAAACGTTGCGTTTTTGTGCTATGACATATGCAATTTTGCCGTGAGCAAAATGGAATCGTCCATTATAGTCTGCTCTAACAAAGACATCACTACTTCAATCAGTTTGCATGGGATATCCTTTACTGATATCGGTAATTACGGGAGGCTAGCGCGTGATATATATGTAGATAATAACAACCAAAATCGCCCTCCGTGCGCATTCGCTGTCATTGCTGAAGGCTATGGGCAATCCACGGAAGAACCACTAGTCTCAATCACCTTTACTAGAAAAGAAGGGGCGAAGAATGTGGAGTTCAAAGTGAATTCACTGAGCATCACTGTTTTACCCAGGTATGTGTTGGCGTTATTGAAACTGGAAATATTTTCTGATTTGATACGTTTGCTTTTTTCTCTTTCTGATTATCTTTTGCATGTTTTTGTTTGTTACATTGCAGACCTATCGAGGAGATAATGGACTTTTTCACTTCTAAGTGGCCGTGTCCAAACTTGGACCTTGCGGGTCCCACATCTTATTCATTAAGCAAAACAGAGAAACCCAGCACACCAGGAACTTTTCATTTTAAGTTTTCAGCGTTGAATCCTCAATTAATTCTTCTCGCCGACGAAAGCGACCCTTTTTCGCGCGCTCTAGTCCTAAAAGGATTCGCCGTTGCACACATAAATATCGTGAAAGACGAGGCTTCTTCGATGCCTGCGAATGCGGAAATTGATTTAAGGTCGACAACTACTTTAATCGGACATTTGAAGCACCTCGAAACCACTGTCCATCACAACATTGATTCTTTGATTGGCCCGAACCGCGACGTTACCAGAAGCGCGACTGCAGATGATAGCCAAGCCTTAATCGAACCTGTGACCATAACATTTGAATTCACCGTTGTGAACCGCAAACGCTTTCCTACATCACGATTTTTGTCCATCGAGATAGATCCAGTTGCAACGCTTCTTAGCTTTGGAGACCTCAACCTGATAGATACTGTTATCAAGAAACTCAGAAAAAAAGCATCGGCAAAAATGAAATCCGGCAGCAAGAATGACAATTTGAAGACCAAACTCAAAAATGCCCAAGAAGCCCCGCTGACACCTACTGTTAAACGATATGAGTCGCTACTACTACCAAACAAGTCATCAGACTACGATGAATATGATATGCGCCCTGTAACACTTGACATTGTAATTTCAACAGAAAAGCTTGGTCTCAGCCTCAGGAAATCTGGCTCATCTATCGTCGTCGACAGCTCTCTTTCGAACCCCCATGTTCAAGTTGGCGACATTCTTATTTCCGTCAACGGTTCATCAGTTGCAAGACTACCCCTACAATCGATTGTAGAATTGCTTGCTAGTCTACCGCGGCCTGTGACGGTGACACTAGAGCGAAAATCCACCAAGCCTCCACCATACAACCCTAGGTTTTACGACGCCGGCAATGCTTCTGAGTCTCTTTCATTTGATGTTAGCTTTGATGCACTGGATTCTCCATCATCAGAAAGAGGCGGCATTAATGACGATGAATCTGAATGCGCTTGCTCTAGTCAAGAACACATGGAACCATTGTCAGTTCGATTCAACTTACTTTGCCGTGGTGGAATGCCTAACGGTCTTGAGATCAGGGAAGGAATAGCTGGCGCACCAGTGATCACCAGTATTGATTATGATTTGATCGCACAGTGTGCTATTTCTAGCAAATATCTTACAGATGGCGGGAGCATGCGCCATATGTCAACACACAAGGAAAGCACGCGGGTAGCACACGATGATGTTACAGACAGACAGCCTCTGAAAAGATTACCTCTTCCAGGAGCTGTTCTTTTAGCCATTGAAGGGAAGGAAGTCTCGTACGAGGATATGCATCTTGTACTGCGGCCAAGAGAATCACAGGAAATGGATGGAAGCATGTACACGCTCACCTTCGTCGAGGCAGACTCATCATCTTGGCAAGGAGTCACTACGTTCAACTTGTTACTGAGTCTTAAAATTACTTTGATCGACGACACAAATGGAAGAGATATGCCAGTGCTGCGCGCTGGTATAAAGGAATCAAGCGTCAATGCAGAGCATGGTCTGGGCACTGTAACTACAACAATTGATGCCAGACGGCCAACGCTCCTGTCATTGGCCCCCGATGCCGATAGCACTCGTTACACCAACAAACGGACCATGACAATAAAATCGGACACAAGAAGTTTTAATGTCGAGTACTACAATGCATTGATTAACCAATGGGAGCCTCTGATAGAACCACACTACATTGGAGCTTTAGCTGAACGACAAGGGGGCAACGGGTTTCACACTGGGCTATTTTCAATTGTGTTAACGGACCATATTAGAAGCATCGAGCCAACGCATCCCACCCCTATTGATTTTGTTTGTATAAATGTGAGCCTATCTTTCTTTTTCAGTTGACGATCCTTGTTTCGCAATTCTCTCACGTAATTCTGCCGCTTTTTTGCGGTTTAATCTAAGGTATCTGATGCTGCTGTGGATATTTTGGGTAAATCCGTCGTGAATTGGAAGAAGTGGAAAAAGTCGAAGGAAGAATTTATTGGTTCTGGACCACAAACACCCTCTACAAATACAAAACAACCAATTTCACCAGCAACGAGCCCGATGAATAATTTTCCCGGGCCAACTCTGGACTACAATCCTGATGCATCGCAAGTAGTATCTTCAACTGCAGAACTACAGAGGGCAACAAAACTTGCAAAGATCGCACTTGATTTATCTCGTAAAAGAGGAAAAGCTGGGCATAAAGACACAAATAATTCTCCTTTTGTTCTAAAAAATCGAACAGGATTGAGGGTCAATTTTTCAGTGGCAGGTATTTCGACTGTCACTGTAAATGATGCATCTGACGCACAGTTTGAAATGGCCCCATTAAATAATAGTAGTGACCCTAGTAGGGACCAAAACAACAAGTCGAAAACGCGATTTAGAAATTACGATGGTCAATTTCCGCCGGTGGAGATTGAGCTTGATTTCGAATCTTCGTGCGACAAGGACAATATCAGCAAAGCTTGTGTTTTTGCAGATCCCATCACCGACTTGCCTACGGACAAAGTTGGGAGATCTGTTCGGGCTGTTCGTATTTGGAAAAGAAGAAGTGATATTGTGTTTAGTATGCTCAATCTGGTTTGGACAGTCGAGCTTGAAGAAAATCGCAGGATTCTCACTCTCAGCTCTGCTACTTGTATCACAGTATTCGGTTGCGGGCCTGCTGTTGAGGTTGGCATACGATTCCCAAGCAGTGACGACGTGAATTTCTCGAACGAGATTAGGCCTATTGGAGTTACCATTGGCAACAAATTTCATTTGCCAGTATGGGTTGAATCCTGCTTTTGTCGTGCGGCGGTGTATATTCGCCCTAAAATTCAATCCATTGCGCCCCAAAACGTCGCAGATAGTATCTATGAATGGAGTTCGCTTCCAATCCTTGAATTATCCGAAGAATTAGTTGCGCTGGAGACGTGCTTTACAGAAAACAACACAAGCACTAGCGTGATCGAAGCACGCTACGTTTGGATGACTGAAATGAATTTATTGGGAGGTGTTTTGTGTCCATTGAATATTGACGGAGGACAATATATATACCCAATTTGGATGCCATGCTCATTTTCTGAAGATACAGCAGAAAATAATTTCAAAGCCGATGATGAAGAGTCACATTCACAAGAAGTGTGTGCTTCAATAAATAATGTTACAGTTTGGTCCGCCATGACAATACGAAATATGTTGCCATGCAATATTGAGTGGGAGGTTGCATCTGAAGTAAATCACAACGGAGAGTGTTCTGTCATTGATAGCTCTATCTTGCGTTTTCAGCAAAGCAAGAAATATGGAAGGGCACTTCTATCGCCGGCACACTCGACGAACACAAGCCCTAATCTGGAATGTGGCAGTGCTGTGGAGGTTTTCACAACGGACGCTTTAGACAGAGAATTACATGCAAGGTTCAAATGCATTGTCCGGGATGGATATTTTTGGTCTGAATGGGTGAAGATAGGACTTTCTGATGGCACAATGAAAAAGACGCGCAACAATCATACATCTGGAGCAAATCAAATTAATATTCAATGCAAAGATCCTGTAGATAATAAGGAGCTGACTATTGGAGTCAAGTTATCGCCAAGACCATCCACTGATGCTAGTACGGGGTTTAATCTGATCATCTATGCCGAGATCTGGCTTCGAAACTTGACTGCCCTTCCTTTAACTTTTGGTGCTCCTTACTTGCAGGCAAATAATAGCGACACTTCATCATTGATGTCGGGAAGAGTCAGTGCAGAATCAGCTTTAGAAGAACTTACTAGCGTGCTGGATGCAAACGGATTTGGCCTCTTTAGCGCTGCAGAAGATGACAGTGATGATCAATGCAGTGACAATGATATTCTTCCATTGCAGCAGTGCGAGGAAGTGTTTGATGAAGTGTTTGAATATATTTCTCTAAACCAACAGGGAAGCATCGAACGGAAGTGGTGGGCCTCAGCGAACCATGTGTCATTGAGACAAGAGCCCAACAATGCAACATTGGAAAACGAATATGCTTGGCACGTGGACTGTGCTGGTGAGTCTTTTCTTCAAAATGGCTGGGAATCATGTGCAAACATCGCAGGTTCAAAATCTTGCGCATTCAATGGGTACAGAACATTCAACAACAGTCATCGCTTTCGTAGAAGGAGGTGGTTTCGAAAAAGAAAGTTGGGGGACTTATCGAATGCGACAGAAGGATCGATCAGGGACAGAGTAATATTTCATCAGCCAGCAGACTTGGATAGATTTACACGAGCACAGAGAGAAGCAGAAAGAAACACCATTGGCGTGCATTTAAATGAGAAAGAGCAGGGTGGCAATGGTCTACTTGACATCTTCAATCGCCCCCCTCAACAAGATGGAATACTAGACATAATGACGGCAGTAGCAAATGATGGCTCAATTCTTATCAATGTTAAGCACAAGGACGGGAGATGGAGCACGCCGGCAATCATTCCCCCTAGTGGCAGCTCCAATGGCGTGATCCGCGCCTTCTCATCTCGATGGCCTCTTGTGACAAGATCGATCAAGAATCAAAAGCGGAAAGGAGCACACCTAGCAGTCACAGGTAACGAAAAAAGTGGCATATTACCTGATTCAAGATCTCATCCAACCAGCTTTGGAATGGCACCATTGGAACCTTCAGTGTTTGAGCTATGCTATCAAGTTACTGTGCTCAGTGGCATATGGGGAGAGCTTTCAAGAATGTTGACAATTACGCCAAGGTTTCTACTCAGAAATGAGTCGAGTTGGCTCGATGTGTACGTTAAACAAGTGGGTGCACAGGATGTGACAAGAATTCTTCTCAGACGGGGGGAAGTGCTTCCTTTTTACTGGGCGGATAGCACACTCCCTGAGCTCGTATGCACTAGACCAATCAAGAGTGGGTTCAAATGGAGTGGTGGCTTTGATTTATGTACACTCGGAATGCTGCCACTTCGGCTGAGACAGATGGACGATAGCAAAGAGCGACCAATTTTGTCTTCATTAAGAGTCAACGTCGAGATCCAACCAGGCACAGGTGGAAGTGGCACGATAATTTCTTTACGAAATGAAGACCCTCGGGGAGAAGGATCACTTTTCAGAATTGAAAACCACTCTCCGTTTCAAGTGTTTGTTGCACAGGAAGGAGTTCCATGGAACCCATCCTCAACAAATAGGGATCGTGGCTCACTTTCAAGTGAATTGATCGAGCCAGGCGATCGAACCTCATATGCGCTTGATGTCCCATGGCGCCAAGGGAAATACGAGGATCGCAACCCTGCTTCACATCAGGACCTGTTACTAGTACGATGTGCGCTTGCGCCTCTTGGGTCACGGGATGGTGCTGAGTCGACCAAAGTGATATGTTTTGATAGAGTTGGTGAAAATATACGACTATCACCCTCAAAACTATCATCAACACTTGGCTCTTACATTGCTGCTGAACTGTTGGGAGTTCGTGTTCTTGGTTTGGTAACAACAGATGGTCCCACTAGGTAAGCTTATTTCGCGTTTTTGTTCCTCTTTTATTAATTAATCAAACACACAAAATAACCTTTTACTGCCTACCTCTTCTTGAAAGAGTTTTGCGTTTTGTTTTAATGCAGAAAGAGGTTACTCCAGCGAGTTTCCTTGGCAATGCAATGAGAGAAACTATCAGCCCCATGCCAAGCTTTATGTCTGTAGATTCAGCCCCACATCATCACGATGATCGCACGAGACAACAAGCTCTCCTTATTGCGGCTTCCCAAACATCATGCTTGTTAAACACTGGAAAAATTCTCCATGAAACCGAAGCAACAAGGCAAGCTTTTTTCGGAACAGGTTTTTGCAAGACTCCGAGTGTTGAAAATGGCACTGGAGATGAAATTTCTTGCGAACTATCATTCTGTGGATTTATTTTTAGCCTAATAGACTCATCGCCATCCGAATTAGCAGTTCTTTCCTTGCACAACGTAAAAGCTTCAGCCCAATGGAATTCGTTGGGTAAAGAATATGCAAAGAGTAAACTACTTGTTGGATGGTTTCAGTTGGACAATCATTGCCCAAACGCCCCCTTTCCTGTAGCAATTTGTCCCAGTCGCGAGAGAGATGTCGACGATGATGCAGCAGATCATCCACAGAAAGCTGCTATAGCTTTTACATTGGACAAACCCTTTTTGGAGTTAAAGGTCGATATTGCTCCTCGCCACAGGACTGGGATCAGGGTCCTCAGTGCAGGTGTCAGTATGCGAGATGTATCCATTTTTTTGGACCTCGCGTTTATAATGAGAGCGCAAAGATTTGTGCTTGGCGTTCAAGATCACCTCATGGACGTGCTTGGAAATACTCAATGGAATTTTGCTGACTCGCAAGAAATTTGGGACCATCCTGATATAGAGCGTTTGATCAAACAGAGACTTGCAAATGGGAAAGAATTTGGCCATAAAGCCATGTATTTTCAACGCTTGACTATTTTGCCATGTAGAGTCAAATTGTCTGTTGCACCTGTGAAAGCATTGACCAAGTATCAAGAAGCGTTCGAAGGCAAGGATGCGTCAGCCATCCATGCTGCTGTACGCAAGGGGGACTTGTTGGTTGGTGAAGGATCAGGAGTTATCGGCGTCAAAATTGGAAGCAAGAACAGGACTGCATTGGCAGTAGTGCGAGGAATGATGAAAAGCATTCTCGTTGATGCACTTCTTCGATGTGATGGTGCTTCATTGAATTTTGAAGGAGTTGCTCTGTGGAATCACTTATCCAACACAACACAACTATCGACTTATCTCGGTGCACATTATATAGCATCCTTAATATCAAACGTGCCTGCTTTACTTGGATCTCTCGCTGCGTTTGGCAATCCACTCGGTTTAATGCGGGATCTTGGAGATGGAGTAAGGTTAGTTTCTTTCAAATCGATTTCTTGTTTTACACAATGTTACTGCATTTCTTTGTTGTCAATTGAAACACTAATTTTGCGTTCTTTTTCTTGATGCACAATACAAATGTATAACTAGTGACTTTGTCAATGAACCAATGAAAGGTTTTAAAAGGAGCATTGCAGAAATGGACCCAACATTTGTAATGAGTGGTGTCGCTCGAGGCACAGGATCATTGGCTCGTCATACACTAGGTGTAAGTATTTTTTGAATATCATCATCACGATTCAGCTTCATTGATTATTTTTGGTTTGTCGAATACGTGTCATTCTTTTTTTGACAGGCAATTTTTTATCAATTATGCCATTATTATACTCATGCCACATCGCTGTTGTAAATATATAAACGCCGTACCTCATGCAGGGTTTTGCAGATTCCGCAGCAATGTTGACAGAGACGGCAGCGAAAAATATGGCGGTGCTTACTCTTGACCGCAAGTATGCACAGCGACGTGATCGAGTGATGAAGTTGAAAACTAACGGCACAAAAGCAGAAACGTTTGTAGATGGATTTGAAAGTGGACTATTGAAATTAGTACACGGAATACTCGAAGGAGTCACGGGTGTTGTATCCAAACCCATCAGAGGTGCCGAACGGAATGGAATGGAGGGTTTTGCAAAAGGAGTCGGTAAAGGACTTTTAGGTCTTGTCGTGAAACCCGTGATTGGAGCTACAGACGCGTTGACAGATACACTGATTGGAGTGAAGGGATCTGTTGAAGGCATGACTCCTCAAATTATATCGAACATGCAAAACCAAGTGAGACCACGCCGTGCACTCTATGGGGGTGACAGAGTTGTCAGAACTTATCGGATCGATGATGCTACCGCAGCAACAGTACAAGGTGAGTTTTTGCTATTTTATATTATATTTTTACTCATGTATGAGTGTTTGTATTAATTGCTTGATTGTTTGTTTTTGAGTCTGTCCGAATTTCGTTTCAATGTTTTTCGAGATCAATCAATTGGCAATATTTCCTCTTACGCATCATCTTATTCATCATTTTGTTATCTTAGCACGATCTCGCATAGGAGGAGAGGAATATTTTGGCCATGTTGACATGACAGAGAGTGTTGCACTCTTGAGTGTTAAAAGAATTCTCATACTTTCCGATAGCGGGGACGAGCTGCTACTTCTTTACTTCAAGCAAATCAAGCATGTGGAGGTGCAGGAGGAGGAAGGCAAACACGCTGTGGTATTTCTCTTGAAAACCCCGACACCAAGCTGCGAAGATTTTGAAGTAGTTAAGTGTCCAGACAGAAGAACGGCTGATATGCTGTGCAAGGAGCTCGCAAGGGTTGCCGGCATAACAGTGGGCGAGATGTAGAATATTATGTTAGGGCATTGGCTACTTTCACAAACCCCTGTCAAGAATATCCCCTGTTTAAAATTATTATAATCATTTTAGTGTTTTATTTCACTCTATTGCAGAACACTATACATGCTAGTAATCCAAGGAAAACAGAACTTATTTCTCCCATTTGACTGAACTTAACCCTGCATCTTACAGATGAATCATTAACAACTTCACCGTCAACGAAAAATGACACACAGTAACCCATGTGTGTTTCACAACAAATTAAATAGATGTTGGGTTTCCAGCAACACTGACCAAGTTGATGCAGTAGCGATTTCCTTTCTGATCTGGCAAATTGTGGCCCAGGTGCGTACCATCCTGAAAAATCAGGACAATTATATTGCCAATACGGGATGAGTGCAAAATGTTTCAGTTAAAAATACACTACAGCAGACATATTAGACAAACTCACATGTGATACAGTCTCGCCACTGCTACGTAAAACTCTCACATTTGACCACACCACTTCCTCATCCCGAAACGAAGGCCAGCCGTGGATTTTAGATTCGGCGATAAAATCATCAACAGAACGGTTGATAGGCGCCTGAAAGAGAGGTTTTCCAGTCACACTAATGTGTTTGATTCAAACGAACAAGATAAGTCAACACAAAGAGGAAAATTAGTCATACAGCCAACGACAGTGGCAAGCAAAAATGTCCTTTGAATTAATCAAGAGCAGTCCTACCTATCATAGAAAATCACAGGCCCTCCAGTAGATGACACCAATTTCCGCACATCATTTTCAAAACTAGTGCTCTCAAAATATCCCCCTTGAAATAATAGAAGTTTCACAGACAAAAAGATTTCAGATATTAGATAGATGCGAGCGGAGATGATAAAAAGGTGCACTAAGGCGATTCCAATGCCTTTAATGAATTTCGATTTATTTAACTGCTTACCCATCTCTGCAAATACTCGGTTAAAAGAGCAAATTTTATCAGCAAGCTTTTGAGAAACTCCATAACGCAAGTTCTCTTGAACAGGGGCTGAGGAAGTTCCTGTAATAAACGAAAGTTTCAACAGTGGATCATGACATGTAAGAATATGGAATAACTAAAAATGAATGCATGGCAGTTGCCTCCAGCAATAGGATTGCGAAAAAACGACCGTCACACTTTTCGAAAGCTGTATCAGCGCAGTCCAGCAAAAAAGAGTGCAAGTTCGATGGGTATCAATTTGACACAACGCGGCGGATATCAAATGATGCTTCCCAAGAGGAACACAAAACAGCCGACTTGCCATGTTCTTTTTGACTCATGATGGAGTCGTCACCGTAGACAAGAGGTCCATCTTCGAAAGCCCCACGAGCAGACGCCGGAGATGGGTTGATACTAAGGAAGGGTAGTAGCGAGGCTGATGCGAATTTGGCCAAAAAGGCACGTCGTCTTTGAACTCCGGTCTGCGCAAAAGAGTCATCGGCATCTTCGGAAGTAGACGTGAGGCCAGCGTGTAGCCCGCGGCTGGAAGTAGGCCGGTGTGATCTGCTAGAAAGGGTGAAATCACGGTCCGGTTGCTTGAACGCCACAAATGAAGTACCACTGCTGAAGGCCGAAGTATATCCCAGTGCATTGCACAGAACTGGGACCAGCAAGATCAAATAATTAGAGGGTGACATCTTTTTTCTTCGAACACCGCAAATAATGATGTAGATGATACTAGTATCGTTTTGATGGAGGCGATTTTTTCAAATATCGACATGATTTTTTGACCAATGAGCACAAATAAAAAGCAAAAGCAAGCAAGGCCGTGCGTCAAGCACAAAGCAAGGCACAAAGCAACTGAATGAACTGCCTGTCTGCGCTGAGCTGAGCTGCTGAGTCAATCAAAGTCTCTCTCTTTCTCTTCGTCTCCCTACTTCTCTCTACCTCTCAATCTCTCTCTCTACATAGTGCTGAGAAGATTGTAGATACGATACGTACTTGTACTTTTAATTGAGGAAAGAGATGCCCCCCACCCAAAGTGATAGAAATCACACTGATCAATTCTTTGTTTGGTCTAGTGTAACATTCTGATTAATACTTTACTTTACTATGATCAGCTACATATGATATTATTTTCCTATTTTAAGTGCTTTTAATATTGGTTTGGGTTTTGGAAATAATGTTGGATATTGGGTGGAGTGGCCTCCAAAGTTATTTAATTTAACTTTTCATACTGTTCTGCTCATACAGCGAGATCTGTTTTCAATGCTAGGTAGATATCCCCATTTCCCATGCTGCTATTTTGGGGAATATTCTGGTTGTCCATTATTGTTTTCTAGTAGGTCATGTGCATGTTTTTTGTTCAAATGAATAATAAGTGTTGGAACCATACCGAAGGGCGACATACTAGTTCCCCTTTGCATTTGCCCTCAGTATCCAACAGACAGAGCAATGCACACTCCATGCCCATGCGGCAGACAATCAACCTCAACCAGCTCCTCAGCAAGCAGACCCTAACAAGCAATCCCAGACCAAACTTGCCACCAAAACCGAAGGTGGGATTTAATCCCATTTGAGTTGTCACCAATTTTTGGGGAATATTCTGGTTGCTGGTTGTCCATTATTGTTTTCTAGGCCTGTGCATGTTTTTTGTTCAAATGAATAATAAGTGTTGGAACCATACCAAAGGGTGACATACTAGTTCCCCTTTGCATTTGCCCTCAGTATCCAATAGACAGAGCAATGCACACTCCATGCCCATGAGGCAGTCAATCAACCAGCTCCTCAGCCTCAGCAAGCAGACCCTAACAAGCAATCCCAGACCAAACTTGCCACCAAAACCGAAGGTGGGATTTAATCCCATTCAAGTTGTCACTAACCCCACATACAGTGTGCTGGCACCACCTGACACTGAAAACTTTTGACAGCATTCCCATTCACTCTCAGCCAATTGCATGTTACTGATTGTTGCATCATAATTGATATAGCTCATAAATTACTTAGGACAATAGCTACAGAAACAATGGACTAAGAGCCGGTCTCAACAGTTCTAAGTAATTCTGGTTTAACCAATATTAACTATCTACACACACAACACACCACTAGTTCAGTGACCAAGACCATGTCAGCCCCAACAGAGTGAGCAGTGAGCGCCCAACATCAAAATCCAGTGTAGAACTCACGAGCGCGGAAACGCAGTTCATCGACACGCTACCATCATCTTCAGCTAAAACAAGCAAAGCACTGAGTTTGGCTGAATGCCAAACAATTTTGGGAGAAATCACCCCCCAATTGTCTCATGTCCTGACTTCCACAACATCTGGAATGCATGCTCATGAAACCGGCAGTCTACGCTCTGTACAAAAATACCCCATAGATCCCAAATTGACAACCCAGGGCCTGCCCAGGGCAAACAGCAGCATACCCAACTCATGATCAATTGTTGGAAACCAAAGGCTGCCAAATTCACAAACAACACAAGGCAGCTCAAATTGCATTTGGCATTGCATTTGACATATACACCAATACAATCCACGCTGGGAAAATTGTATATTATATTGCCTATTGCTATTGGACAAAGCAGTCCCAAACAAACTCAAATCAGGAACTGCTGGTGTCCAATCCAGATTTGGCAACAAATCGATTCGTGAAATCATTGCTGGCCTCGAGAAAACCTACAGTGAACCATCACCATTGGACATCTTTGCAAATGATCGCAAGAAGATGCACACACCATGGAATCCAGAACCCAGAGCAGATCCCACCAATCAAAGTCCTGTTTAGGCAAATTGAAGATGCTCAAATGTTTGCCATGGCAATGAAAGTTGGATACACCTTTGACCAACTCATGACCATTGCTGAAGTTGCAATCACAAACACAGGTGTATTTGATGGCAACGCTACTCCTTAAGGAACATTTTGGTAAGGCATACACCAAATGCAACAAGAAAAGATCTACCCCCAACACAGGATAGTATTGGGTATCATAGCGCTAACTACGCAAGTGTGCAAAACAAGACGTTGATGACAGGATCCTTGCTACAGTCACTGATGCATTTGCAAATCTGGATGCCTCCCAAACACAAGATAGAATAACAATACGCCAGTTCTCTGGAGCCAACTCTAATCTCATTGCGCATCTCAACGCAGCACAGCAAGCAGGACACCAACAACTCCAACAACACAAGTGGCCACTCTCCAAGGACAAGTTGCAATGTTTGCCTCCAATCTGAACACACAACCATATGTGCCACCACAACCCAAGATCCCTCCACACATACCAAGCACTGTAATGATGAGCATGACACCCCCACCCCCACCATAACAACCTCAACATCGCCCAACCAAAAATCAACATTATCATTATCATCCCTAGGTGGGTCATGCCTGGTATGATCACTTAACTTTTTCCTTCTATTTAAAAGTACATTTGGTGACTCTATTACATATTACTATTGATTATTCAAATTGATTGTTTTAATTATTCCAATTGATAGTAATGAAATAATATAATATTAACTAGTATTGATATCTCCATCTCCATCATACATCTCTCTGTCTCTCTGCATGACCAATTAAATCAAAAGCGAAAAGCATTATGTACCCCCTTCCTTTCTCTGCTCTCTTTAAAGACTGCCAGAGTGGCTAGTGGCTACGTTCTACGTCACCCTATCAATATACCCCCCTTAAGTAGCCTCTCTTTGAATACAGGTGCTGTGGTTTTGTTTTATATACTCAAAATGATCCTCTCATTGAGCTAGGAATGAATCTAAGCCTTGCCTAACTTTTTTTGAAAAAAATAAGTAGCAATTTTATTAGGTGGGGTTATTGGGACTCCCTCATTGCTGACTTTGTGAGCTATTTTTGAGCTCCCAGGGGGTAGAAAACATAGAAATGTACCCCTCCAGAC
>JALLAR010000012.1:0-37281 GCA_036939335.1 Conticribra guillardii
AATCCAGCTGCGCTGACGGCCATGATCGAGGGTTTGTTATTTTGTTTTTGTTTTTGTTTTTCTTGTCTGCTCTAGATGTCTTGTTCCAGTACAAAACATCACAAACTCCATAAAAGTACGTATCGTACGTACGTTTACTAGTCTACATATTTTTTTTATTACACACCAAACGAAAGGTGTACCATTGCCCCAAGCTATAAAATCCAATAATTAGTGTTAGAATTCATGAGAAAGATGTACCTCTATCCGAATATATGGACTAGAGGTACATCAACATTTTAGAGAGAGTAAGTTGCACCTAATATTTTATAATTTGGGGCAAAAAAAGATTATCACAAGCAAGCGAATTTAACTAGCGAGAACGACGGACAGACGTTTTTGGACGTCTGCGTAGAACAGCGTAGAACTATGATCCACTCAGGATGGAAACCCATCACTAACACCAGCATAATTCCATCATCCTAATGCACATATGTTATCTCAGATAGCTATCAATGTTCATTACCCCCCCCCCAAGTAAAAAAAGATTGTACTTGCAAACGCAAATGGTTCCATCACATGCTCATGATTCTAGGCATGGCACATGGCAGCCATTGGCATTTGTCATAATCACAACGCCCAAACCCACAGCCACAGACGCTCCATACTTCCAGTCGAATTCATATTTAAACAGCAATGCTAGATTATCATTGTTATTGTTTGTTGCCAGGTCAATTGTTTTGACTCTTGTCCCAGGAGCAGGATCAGCAATCATAGGTAGCTGTAGCTGCACTAAGCACTAATGAATTAAGTTGAAATTCACTAATACATTACATAAATTATTGAAAATATGCAGCTGTTGATCCTAAACTTGATGTAATCTTGACTAAAACATAATCACGTCATGACATTAAAAATAAAAATGCTTCATGTTAAATTTTAAATTTAAATACTCCACAACAGAAATCATGCACATATTCAACATTCAACATGCAACGAGAAGTAAAAAGTATTCTTGTGATCAATTAAATTTAAGGACACAGTATTAAGATGCACGTCGGCATCATTTTTACTGCTGTTAGATAGTCAAACAATATTACAGTAGCACATTGACCCAAAGACATAGGTAGATAGTACTTCTTCTACAATGAACTGCAATGCATTACAAAAGGTGAAGAAAACAAGACAACAAAGTGTCCAGTTCAAATTTGGAGAGACATTCTACCATTCATACATTTTGTGATGCACGCATACACTGTGTTTAAAGAGGACGAAAGCACATTAGCAAGGTCATCAGAACTTGTTGTTCTAAATCTAGTTGAATCGGTGCAGATCGGTGCACAGGATGAGATATCACTGTTCCCAACAGTTCGAAACTACAATATTGCAATGCGAACAGAGGATGATGCAGACTATGTACCTATGCACGACACAAAAACTAAAATGCATAAAACAACGTCAAACGAACGAACGAAAAGAGAACCCCACGAAGGAAATTCTACGATAGAGGGCAGTTGGCAGTTGATCGCTCTCGTATTTTGTATTTTTGTTTTGTTGGTTGCTCCTCGGGGCGGGTAGGACTACTACTATTCTACCTACGTACCGGGCCTATGATAATAATAATAATATTATGGTAGTACGATAGTAGTACTACAATACTCCTCAAGAGAGTACATACGACATCATATCCATGTGAATTTTTTGAGATTTTTTGGTAGGTTAGTATCCGTGGCGTTGAACCTTGTTGAACGCAGTTGAACGCACAGGCCTTTATTTGGTGGCATTTTGATGCGATTCAAAAGACCTAATACTATTCCTACCTATTGAGATCATTAATCATTTATGCCAGGGGTTGGCAACATTCAGGTCGCAACGAATTTCATCTATTGCCATTCGTATCTTTCCCAATACAAAAATGGCCAAGTCACAGGATTAATTCTACGTAGTAGTATGTAGTAGTATGCAGTTTCGATTGTGTTCTCGCTCGTGTCTGGAAGATGATAGATGGGGTCTCTCACAATCAAGAGGTCACTGTTCGGTTCCCAATCTCTATCTCTATCTTTCTCTCTCTCTCGAGATAGAGAGAGAGAGAGAGTATTGTACTACTATTCAGAATCAGCTTCCTATCTTTATTTTTTCATTTGACATCGCGCAGCTTTTACACTCCACCTGGACGACCTGGACAACATTCATGTCAACAAAAAACATTCGATAACATCATCATGAATGATAATATTATTGTATTCATCAGTAAAATGCCACCTTACAACCCATCAATAATGGCCACTCACGATCAGCATCATAATCAGTTCTATCAGCTATCAGCACCACAATGAAGTTTCCTCCAATTTTGCGGCATCGGGGCCCATCTACTTTTCGCTCAAAGCCAAGTGACTTAAAATTAACGCAATCAAGTAGGAGGTGTTCCCTTTCGTCTTTATCAGACGATTCGACTGATTGCTCGCGTATAGTGTCAGGAGAAGAGGAAGCTCAAATGAGCGTATCAGACGACTCTACAACGAAGGATGAAATTATTGCGACCATTTCATCCATGCACGAATCCGAGAACGCCGCATATAATCCATTGACGAAGTACGATTACTGCCCCAAACGATCGTCATCTAATGACCCAAGTGGAAGTTTAAGACAATACGATTGCAACATCGGGAATTGTGATTGCCATCAAACGATTGATGAACGATGTCGAGCCAAGATGCTTGTCTGGGCTTTCAAGGTGAGGGTTCAACTCGCTACCGTTTATTTGGTTGCATATTCAACTGCTGAAGTCTATGAGTACATTTTCTCTAACCCTACCTTCACGCGCTTTTAACGTCTCTTTCGTAACTATAGATGGTTGACTTTTTCGACATAGACCGAAGCATCGTGTCTATATCTGCAAACTACCAAGATCGCTTCCTGGCAACTTCCATGGGCGAATCGGCTCGAAGGAGCCGGGAAGTCTTTCGCATAACATCTGTAACGTGCCTGTACATTGCCATCAAACTATATGTACCTCACAAATGGAACATCACTACACAAGCTTTTGCTCAGTTGTGCCGTGGCTCCATTTCAGGGGAAAACATTGATACAATGGAGATGCGCATATTATTTGCACTGGGTTGGAATGTCAAC
Organism: Conticribra guillardii; assembly: GCA_036939335.1. Taxonomy (NCBI): domain Eukaryota; phylum Bacillariophyta; class Thalassiosirophyceae; order Thalassiosirales; family Thalassiosiraceae; genus Conticribra; species Conticribra guillardii. The sequence goes on from JALLAR010000012.1 coordinate 3,112, forward strand.
CCTCCCATTCCTTTGGCTTACGTTGAATTTTATCTTGATCTAATCTTTCGTACAATTGGTAGACCCTCCCGAACAATAAAGAGAGTGTCGCTTATTGACGACGATGACAGTGTTGTCGGACAACACTTGATGTTGCCGTCACTTGACAAAGAAGTTACTACTTCTCACGTGTATGCTGATCACGATTTGTTCTCATCCATGAAACAGAACATTCTTGATGTGGCGCGATATCAATGCGATAACGTTGTACAAAATTTGGCCTTTCTTCAAACACGATACTCGGTAATCGCAACAGCTGCCTTGCTGAATGCATTTGAAGGTGTGATGAATCAAGATCCTGGGATGTCATCCTTTTATCAAGACTGCATTGCTATGATTCGGGACACAGCCAACTTTTGCATTTTGGCACCCGGTTATGAATTAGAAGAAGTGAGATACGCCATTCTTAGTTCGATATTGACAGTAGAAGCGAGCAACGAAAATACGAAATCCTTAAATCATGAGGTAGATTCGTCACAGAGTCATACACACACTCCCATCTCAATGAGTGCTGCACATCCAGCATCTCCAGCAAGCGCAGCTATCACCGTGAATTTGAAAGACAGATTATATGACCAGCATGATTCGCCAAGAAGTGTTTTGACACGTGTGTGTGCCACGCATTTAAAAAATATCAACTTTGTTTAAGAGTGATTGCGATTGCTAACTATCGTACTGCAATAAGATGCAATATCACATTGAAATATGTCTTTTTTACGTAAGAAGAATAAATTTATGTAAAAGGAAAATAAAATCAACACATCGTAAAGGACGCTTATCAGAAGACCAAGAAGATTTTATTGAATTCAGTTTCATTTACGTTATCAATTTTACATACTATGGTACAATTTATTGTTATTTTCAATCTTATCCTATATCCAAAATGATACAATAATACTTCATTGTAGTACCGTAATATTTTTCTACTTAATTGGTTTGCACCCATTAGCGTCTCTCAATAGATTCCCACAGTCTCTGTTACGGGGAAGAGTTCATAACTTCCTTTGCATCAACCTGCATGAACTATCGCAATTTCTCAGTATTTTCTCCAATTCCGAAACCACTTCTGTTGTTGTGCTGTGACTAAAAAGAACGTTGGGAAGTATTCTGTGCTCGAGACTATTTCATTCTCTGCGAACGAGAAGAGTTCGATTGTAATTTGCACACGCGCTTGATAGTTCTTGTGTGTGTGTGTGTGTGTTTTCACGCAGTTTTAAAACCTATCTACTTTCATAATTACCATTGTTGCACAGTCTGGCGCAAAGGGCCGGTATTTTTTGTGCGAATGGATTGACGAGCAAGCATATTTGATTGGCAATATTTCCATTCGAATGTAAAATCACAAGCTATTCTTTTTCCACCATTCTAAAATCCAGCCCATTGTTATTTTATTTCTCTATGGTGTTTTGAAGCCTGGCACAGAAGGTACTAGAGTGCTCTCTCGGACGAACAGACTATTCAGTGCAAACATTTGATTTTATATGTATGTGGATATGTTAGCAGATATTGCAGCCAAACTTTCTTGGATCCTCCAGCACACTGAAACAATCAAATTGCCACAATTATCCAGTGCCCTTGATTGTTTTTGAAACGTCCTTGATCAAGAGTGGCGTCACTGTACCTACTATTGACTGTGTGGAAATGGCGCTTTTTAATCCTCGACAGAAATTTTATTGCTTAATCTTTTGATGGTAGCAATTTGGATCTCAGGAAGGCATGCCGTCAGCTTTCCGAGACAAATCAGTGCACGGAAGCCCCCTATAATTTAGTAGCAAATAATATAGTGGAGAGACATATACTTTTTCAATTGTCGATGATTCATTATCAATTTATAAAGATAATGAAAACATGAAGGCATTATCCTCTCAGCATTTAACCAATGATATTGTTTTGCTCCATTCATACAATTCAATGTCACGATGAAATCGATGTTGCAGAAAGTCATAAAGTGTATCATTGCCGATGCGCTCTCTTGTAGATAAAGCATGTTTATAGTGTAAAGGCCCTTCGAAATTCTTTTCGGTGATGTCCAAATGCAATACACTTCCCAGAGCTACCATACAATCGCTCAAGCAGGCTTGATCAATGATAAATGTAAATCTGTTCAATAAGGTCTTTGCACTCTCAAGGCAGGCAACAGTAGTGTTTGCTCCCGCCACACAATGTTTGTTGTCAGCCAAGACTCTCAAAGATAATTATTACTACAAACTGCATTAGCATATTCCCAATACAAGTCTTGTGTTTCATTTGTTGGGTCATAACCGTTTATTGCCTCAATATCCCATGGCCCGCACTTCCCACCAGCTAAGAACCGCTCAATAGGATCTCTAATGACAATCATCATGCTGACTAGATTCTCATATTCCCAATTAACACTGCGCAGGTCTTTCGAACTCCCCCTGTAGTATTCGTTGCTAACATAATGAAAATATGGCCGAAACAAAGGCACATATTTTGCTGTATCATTGAAGGTTGAGATTTCTGTTGTCTTTATTGTATTTTTAGGCCATTCGTCATCAGTTCCTTTGTGAGTGCCTGGCCCAATGCAAATAAAGATAAAGCCAGGTGTAGGGCCCAATTTACTCATTATTGAACAGGTAGATGTACCCGCATGATGGGTGATGTGAACATTGTAAATGAGCATATCATTGTGGTTGACATAGTTTGCAATTTGTTTCTGTTTCACAATTGTCAAAAGCAAAAGGTTGTTGCCAGTGCTTCCCTCCAGCACTGTTGGCATCCGTATCCCACTACTCTGTCTTCCCAGCCAAAAAGTCAGCCCCAACAAGATTGGCATGAAGATACATTTAACGCAACCACCACCAACAATCTTCCCCGTAGATACGGGTAGTACTCCTATATAATAGCATCCTATGGCTCTTTCCACACCAAGAAAAGAGTCCAGTTCTTTGAGCTCGAATTCATCCTCCAATTCATCAGCTTGAAATTGAAAAGCAGCCATCTTCTATCTTCTCCAAAACAGAAATACATGAAATGCTTGGTAATTGGTACATCACGCCACTTTTATTTTCATCCAATGTCGTCTCATTTCTATCTGAGTGAGTGTTTCTCTAATTTTTTTTAGTGGTCTACCTCTATACTACCTACTCTAACAATTTTTCATTTTTGGTTGAGGACAGATGATTTTGTGACCATTAAAAAGCGCCCTTTGGCTGGATCTGCTGGGCAAAAAATTCAGACGTGCAAAAATCCACAAAATATCTTTGTTCCCAGAGATTCCAAGGAATTCGATGGCCCTGACTACTTCGATTGATACGTAGGTATTAGTACCCACGTTTGTATGTAGGGAAACTCGTAGAGTTTGTATTGTGTTGTCGCTACCACAAACCCACGAAGCCGATTAAAACCGCAGATGGTAGGTTAGGTGGGCAGCGATGGCCAAAATCCGACATCTATCGTGCAGTGCATAGTGCATAACTCTATTACAACATACTAATCAAGTCTGAGAACTACGTCCTCTATTTTGAATTAGTACTACTACAACTTATCAATAACGAAACCGAATCAATAACGACACAATGGACAAACTACTATCCCGTATCTCTACCGCCACCGGAGCCCTCGCCGTAGGTGCCTTCACCGTGAACTCGTGCATCTACAACGTCGATGGCGGAGAACGCGCCGTTCTCTTCGACACCCTCCGCGGCGGTATTCTCCCTGACGTTCGCGACGAAGGCACCCACTTCATCATCCCCATGGTCCAACGCCCCATCATCATTGACGTTCGCACCAAACCACGTGAAATTCCCAGTGTGACGGGAACGAAGGATCTGCAAATGGTCAATATCAAATTGAGGGTGTTGTGGCGCCCCGTCATTGAGAAATTACCCCAATTGTATCGTGAGCTCGGGACTGACTTCGACGAGCGTGTCTTGCCCTCCATTGGAAACGAGGTTCTCAAGTCTGTCGTGGCGCAGTACAATGCCGAGGAGTTGTTGAGTAAGCGTGCGGAAGTTTCGGCGCGGATCAAGGCCGAGTTGATTAAACGTGGGGCTCATTTTCATTTGACGTTGGATGATGTGGCGATCACTCACTTGACGTTTGGAAGGGAGTTTATGAAGGCCATTGAGTCGAAGCAGGTGGCGTACCAGGAGGCGGAGAGACAGCAGTATGTTGTGCAACGGGCAGAACAGGAGAGGATAGCGTCTGTTACCAGGGCAGAGGGAGAGGCCGAGGCAGCAACGATTATCACCAAGGCGATGGAGAAGACAGGAAATGCCATTGTTGAGGTCAGGAGGATTGACGCTGCGAAAGATATTGCTGCCAAGTTAGCCAGGGGAAGGAATATTACATACTTGCCAGGTGGTACCAGTGGTTCAGGTTCAGTAGAAGGAGGTGGTGGGGCAGGAGGAACTGGGATTCTTTTGGGGATTGATACCAAGTAAAGCACTAATCTGATGTAAATCAATTGATAGGTATCGTATGGCTGAGATGTTCGTAAACGTTATTTGGTAGGAGCAAAACATTTGTAGATTAAAGGGGGTATGGTAGTGTGACTATTGATAATTTCGCGGAAATTGGCACGACCGATAAATGTTACTTCTTAATTTCTTTCAGAAAGAGTAAACAATAATTTGTTTAACGATATTGCACGCCCCTAAACTGGCCATAAGCATTCTAAAGCCTGTCAATGTTAATGCAAAAGCGTCCGCAGATGCACTAAAACCGTTTAATCGAATATTTGCAAGAATAATTGCACACATCACTAGTGATTTTTCTGGGCATCCATAAACAAATTCATTTTTATCTCTTTTATTGAGATCTATGTCCATAACAAGTTACAGGATACTAATGCAAGGATTTTCACCAAACATGGTTCGTTAAAGAATGTCCTTAACGAACTGGCTAGAAAGTATTCAATTCTTATTGAACTTGAGGTTTGCATGTTATCATAGTATTTCCGAAAAGCATTTATATAATCGTAACCATTAGCTTTATCAAAACACCTTTTTTCAAATAATATACGTGAATATCATATTAAAAAGCCTTCATGCATGACTACATTTATAACGGCTTCACTGCCTTCACAACAAACATAGGATCCCCCGAGTTTGTCTTCGTCACTGCCCCAGCCGTACTTGCCCATGCAAACGCCTTGGTATAATCCTGCATTATTTCCCCCCAACCAGGACGTTCTGGCATTTTTACTGGAGGCAACTTGATATCCAATGCCTCAATGTCTGTCCATCCATCATTTGAAAAATGAAAGTAGGATGCCACAATGCCCAGACGATCTACATCATCACCACGTAACCACATGCTGACCGCTTTGGTAGCAAAGCACCGATTGGAAAAGGAAATGAGAGCTACTCCTCCAGGCCGTAGGACACGATACATCTCTTGCATTACCTCCACAGGTTTTGTGAGATAATCAATGCTCACGACATTAGTTACAACATCGAAACTATCATCTTCCAAGTATTCCGAAAATGATGGGTTTTGATTCAAATCACGAGCATAAAATTCAGTCAGCTGTTCGTTTTTGGAAAGTTCATCTTGGTTCATTCCTATTCCAGCGACACGTCCATACTTGAGCGAAGATGATGGCTCGGGTAAATGAGATATCCAGCTAGAGCAAAGATCGAGAATATCCAAAGGCTGTGTTTCCATATTTCGTTTTTTCTTCTTTTTGCCATCCCCGCCAGAACTACCCTGCAGCTTCTTCTTCTCCGACATTTCAGCAAAGGTGTCTCGATAATATTCCGTCAAGCTTTCGATTGCTCGATCATCAATATGTGTGACGAAGCGAGGTTGGCTGTAAAATACTGTGTCCTCGGTCTTATCAAGGCGGCCAAAGTCCGTTTCATCGTTGTAGGGCCATTCCTCTGGAAAGTCAGTGGCGTCAAAGGTGCAAATAGAACGAGAGTATTGGAGGCGGCTGCAAGATCGCTGATTTTTGGCAGTTGCGGCGATGGTAGCGAGGTTTCCTGACGAACTGAAACAACTCGCCGGGATGGCGCTCGCAACGATTAGGCAAATTGCCCGCTTTTGCATACATTTCATTACCGCCATCTTCAATTCACTTCGTTGTTTATGGTGTCAGTAGAACTCTTGCTGCTGAGACCTTTGCTGACCACGAGTATCGTCCGAGGTCGGTCGGAATGATGTTGCGAGAGGCGAGAGTTGCCGTTGACTCATCACTAGCAGGATGCAGGATTCAGGATCTTTCACGATACAGGATAATATACTTTACATAACCCTTTCCTACCCACGGCGACACGCGAAAAAAACGAGAACTCAAAAACTATTGTGTCGGTCGCCACTATGTAATCGGCAGAGAGTCAAAAAAGCCCTGGGTAGGAAAGGGTTAAAGTTTTTGATAGTGGCTATCTGGCTTTGGCTATTCCGCACTCACAGCACTCAGCGCAGCTTGCAGAGAAAGATTTTTTATATTTCTTTTTTCTTACCATAGTAACAACACGGACAGTAACAAATAAATAATTTGTTCATTTGAACACTTCCGTAAGCATCTAAAAATTGTGAAATATTATGCTCTAGAGAGCACTGTTAATTGCAAAGGGCTGAGAGGAAGTTATAATTTTTTTCTGGTGTGACAAGGCTGGCATTAGCAGCTATGAAATATATGTGTTACAAATAAAAATATAATCACCTTCTGAAAGATCCACTGCTCAGAAGGGAAATCGTTTTCTTTGCTAAATAATGCTCAATCTACGCATAAATAATTCATACCTCAGTTTTTTGCAGTGCAACAACACCGTCGCACACAAATAATAAATAGCTAAGTACTTCATTACTATTAATCACATCGCCGCCTATGTTGCTTTCGAACAATAGCATATGCATGATACAATCTTCGCTCCTAGGAGCTAAAAATGTACGAAAACGCAACATATCCCAAAATCATGGCATAAAATCCAAAGTTGGAATTGGACTTATTGTCCGATTTGAGCTGACCCACGGCCTGCTGCACTGTTGAGTTGGATGCCTGCAACCTCTCTTGTAATTCCCTGATTTTTCCAGTGGGAGTCGCACGTGGTACAGCACTACCAGGAGGAGGAACTGCTCCAGCGTTCGCCAAACGGTGCCCTCCACCACCTCCACCTCCAGAGGCCTGGACATTTTGAACACCAATTTGAACATCGCGCAGCACAAGCAGAATATCCTTGTTTTGCTCCTGCAATGCTAGTAGAAGCTGTCGTGTCTGGGCGTCAAGATCCACGAACAAGTACCCTCCAATGGATCGGCAGCCATTCATAAAGGCGGGGAACAAAGTGTGCAACAACCAAATAGCCTCGTATTCCGTATTCTGAGGAAGAAACCACGAAGGGAAGGGATTTCCACGACTGGTCATGATTGAAATTTCTACTACCAACATGACAATCAAACCAGTAAACGTCCATTGCCTCGCAAGTCCCGATCGTGAACCAAGGGTAAGCACGTATGCCATAATACCCCACGTCACATAAAACACTCCTAGCTCAATAAAAAATTGTGTCTCGTCAAATCGCTTATTGGAGTTGATCCCGTCCTGACCAAATTTATTGTACACTTCTCTGAATTCCATATCCATAAGGACGTCGTAAGCTTTTTTGACGCGGTCGAATTTTGCGGAGGCATCTGGATCGTTGGGATTTTTGTCGGGGTGGAGTTGGAGAGACAGCTTTTTGTAGGCGCGTTTGATATCGAGAGGGCTGGAGTTGCGGTTGACGCTCAGGAGGGAGTAGTGATTAGGTCCCTTAGCTTGCATTTCCATTCCTTCAAAAACATCAAGATAGAAAAGCCATGAAGATTAGCATAAATTCAATGCCACAAAGTAAAGAACAGAAAGAACAAAGACTATTCAACCAGAGTCCCGACAAATCGATGTTGATCAATCATCAGTAGCGCTCATCAAAGTCTCGGTGCATGATACCCTCCGACGAAAATTGGTGAAACATTTCAACTGGACCAAAAAGCAAAATAGAGCGTAAACAAGATCCGCAATGCCTCACACCCAAAGATACATCAACTCACCAGTCTTTACAGCAGCCAGCAACGCCAAGAATCCAATAGCGTAGATGATTGATTTCTTCCTCTCAAACCTCCCAGGACGCAATATCCAAGCCGTGGCGGGATGGACGATGAAAACATAGAAAAAGAAGCCAGAGAGGCCCGAGAGGTCGTCTCCGCCACCGTTATTTCCTTCGTCTGACATGATGAATTATTGATTTAAATGATAATAGAATGTTCCGTTGGCTGGGGGTGGTTCCGAGAATGGTCCTGGATGGCTGTGGGGTGGATTTGACGTCTCCAGTTGGAAGGAGGTGAAGTGAGCAATGTGAATCGAAAGGATTCGCAGTTTGATGATGTTGGATCTCAAAAATCGTAAATGGACACGCGTAACACATCATCAGTCATCAGCCGTCATTTTAGCCTGTCCATCGTCGGTAGTAGTAGAAGGAGATGATGTATGTACGGTACAATAGAATATTGTACTCTACGTAGTAAGCTCTATTACTCTACCTCTAGCTACTACTACTATTTACAGCGCTCTTCTCTCTCTCTCTCTCGATTGGGAGAGAGAGAGCGCGCAACATATTATTTTTTGCGGGGGGAAATTATTTTTCACGTGGAAAAGTGAGAAGTGAAATTCGCTCTTGGCTAAAATCCACAATGAATGGTTGAACAATCCCAAAGCAATAATATTAGTATTGGTATTATTAGCTTCTGGGATTAAGCGGTGTTAGATTCATCCATTTTTTAGCTTCAATGATTCTGAAATTTGCCAAAGATAGTCGTGGGAACTTAAAAAGCACGGGCGTTGATTAGCTTGATGATAGGTTTTTCACATATTGTGCTACTTTCTACTTTGTCCCAGTCGCTTTATTGCAGACTTCTTAGACAGGTTTGGACGAGCGAAACTAATGCAATGCACCCAACGCATCAAATATTTGTGAGATTGAGTTAATCTGTTCCTGAAATTGGGGTACTACCAGTTAGCGTCAATGCTTCCGAAAATCTTTTGAGACTGCGCCAGAACAGAGAGTTCTCAAACGACGCAAGATTCGATGCACGAGTGTAGTACCGTTTATTATCATCTTCTCGTTGTCATTCATTCCTGTTAGTTGCTTTTTCGGAGCTGTTTCGGCACAGTAATATGAAATATAGCAATTCATGGGACTACTATCAGCGTTTCAATATTGCCCCGTGCGCTTACCAAACGATTGATGGATGCATACAGATGCATACATCATTTGTGATTGAGTTAATCGTCACATGACCTCGGGCAGCATTTCAAGGTACTGGGATAGTTTTCTAACTTGAAATAAGTAGTGTTAGGATGATTAGTTGTTACAGCTATCGTGTTTGCGGCTCAATTGACACTAGTGTGTGTGCTTGGTGCTTGTGATCAACAGACAAATACCCACACCTCATATTATCCGACAGCTTTTTCGAACAGCTTACAAGTGATCAAATCGATCCTATCCATTACTCTGGTACATCAAAAAAAGAAGCGGACAAATGAATAAGTTCAAACAGCACGGCATCATAGCCCTTATCCTTGTTGCGCTTCTAAGCGTGTGGGTTTACGCAGAAATGAAAAGGAGGATGCATAGATAAAGAGTTCATCAATTATATGATGGCGGCATGCAACAATTTTCACAGTGTGGTATTGTTTGATTTTAGACAGCAATACTCTGCGCTTCGACTAAACATGGATCACGCGACTTTAATCGAAAGTCGATGCAAGAAAAAAGTGTGATGCATGCGCAAATGAGGAAAGTTTCAGCATCTCTGAGATTTGGTTGGCTTTAGAGATAGAGTGATTGCTTTTTGTACAGCACAAACATGCGAACTAACTTGTAATAAACAAACGCATTATTTAAACATTCGTAACAATTTACATTTATCTCTGATTATGATAAATTCTTGCTTAATGAATATTTTACCATCTGATTAAAAAAATCAAATGCAAATGCATTCTCAGACCCACGTGCTATTTCTTAATGATGATATCAATTACTTCACTGAATACTACATGGAAACTTTACCATGACGCAATACTGATATTTTGTCATACACAATTTATCTCGTCAATTTTATCAAATATATCACACAAGATCACATGCAATCGCCATTTAGAATCGCGAAACAATACTGATCCATTTTTCTTCCTTTTCGAATAGGGTTGACATGTGTGACGTAGATGAAAAAGTTGTATTATTGTTAGAGATTGACCACGGATTGACAGTATCCTTTTTGGGCGAAAGCACCAGAACACTTTGTTCTCAAGATACCATCACTAGTTCCGAAAAGTAGTAGTGTTAACCAGTATGAGCGCCATACACCAAAAAACACAAAACCAAAACACGACATGTCGCGATAATTTCATGAGTGATCTTCGTCCACAAAACAACAAAAACAGGGATTTGCCATCAAATAAAAATAGTGAAATATAAAGAAGCGGAAAAGAGTAACAACATTTCTCCCATCATTCGCTCGACACACAATCGAAACAAAAACCCGAAACATGTGTGGAATTGCATGCAAATTATGCACCACGATAGTTATCCTCATCGTAATCATTGGAGTGTATTTCGGAGTCGATTCTAAAAAGTATAAGGAAATAAAACCGGTGGAGAGATGGAATAAGTTTGAGACCTTTCTAAAGGATCATAATGTTATGAAAAGCGATGAGAATGATGGCGGTACTAGAAGGAGAAGGATGAGGAGGAGGTACTTGCGTTCTCCAAAGCTCGACATTGTAATCCGACCACGCATGACTTTGGAGGATAAACTTGCTGCGTTATTTGAAAGTCCGCATATGCAGTTGCGTTAGATATCGTCGAAACCATCAACCTCGTTAGTATGTGTTGTTGTTGTCTGCCACAATTTGATTCGTCCTCCCTCGTAATATTGGGCCCAGCGAGTTCCTGAGGATTTGAATAGGATCGTTTTGTGTGCAACGAAGTTGATGAACTATAGAAAATTGTATTGACTGATAGAGTGCGCTCAATAAAATCAAGGTTAATTTTTAAGAAGAAGAATTTCCTGATAGTAGTAAATCATTACATCATCGTATCAGCAGAGCTTCCACCGAGCATATTCCGACACCATCATCGTGATCACCGTCGGAAAACCACCACACTCTCCACATGATTACTTCCCGGAAACAACACATATCCCGTAGCACTCTCCAACTTCCACCCGGCACTCGAACTCAACAAAGTATCGCAATCTCTCGCCAGGGCATCAAACCCGCAACTCACATAAATCAAGGTTCGCACATCATTCGTCCAATTGATGGTATGACGAGCCAAGTGCGATAACATGGCTGGTTTTTCAACATAGGGTTGATTGGGATTGTAGGGCAGGCACAATTGTTGAAGCACCGCCTCTTCGAGTCCTTTTCTGGGCGGGTCGACGATGACGACGTTGGCTCCGAGGGCTTGTCCTTTAAAGAGGGCGGTGGCAGCATTGGCTACCATGTAGGTTACCTTTTCGGTGGATTCATCGTCCGTAGATGAGAGTCGGCTACTGGACGACGAGTCGGACACCATCATGGTATCCATCAAATCCTTAATTGACAATTCTCCACCCGCTGGTTTCCCTTTCATACTATTTCTTCGATTATCATCGTACTTAGTTTTCCTCTGCCTCTTTCCCTTTTTATCACCCTGTTGAAAACTTTTGGGAGTACGACCCGTCATATGCTTGGGCATGCTGTTCACTGTGCGTTCGAAGCATCGTAAATTCTCCGGATTTTCATCGCTACATCGCAACCACCCCAGACCACCACCACTAGTACCACTAGTACCACTGCTGCCACCTCCATCTTCGTCATCTTCCTCTCGTTCATAATATTCCGCATCCGCCAATTTCCCATGATGCAACAATGCCGAAAGACCCAACACTCCCACTCCCGCATACAATTCACAAACCTTGCTTCCCATGGGAATGGCCTCCCTCACCTCCTTGGCAATTTTACCAAATCCCTCTAAATTCCCCTGACGAAATACCATTGGCGAAAAATACAGCAATCCCTCGCGTTTATTCTCCCCCTCCTCCTCCTCTCCCACCTTACCAACTGCTCCTCCTCCATCTCCGTATCCATATCCATATCCCTCCTCCGAACCAGGAATCCTCTCCCGAATAAACGGCGGACCCTCCACCGGATGCCACCTCGATGCATCCCTCGCAAATATCGCATTCCCCGCCGAATCATTGCAATGACACCAAATGCTATGAAACAATCTTCCTCCTCCTCCTCCTCCTCCTTCATTAGTACTACCACCCTCCTCCTCGCTACTATTCCCCTTATCCATTTTTTTCAATTCGCTCACCAAATACGATAAATGAGGCTGACACTCCTTCAACTTCTCCGCATTCATGACCAGCGTCAAACAAATCTTTCCCGAGCTCAATTCCACCTGAAGCTGAACGTAGCGGAGGAGACCGAATCCCGTATCCTCCACGTACGGGGGGGTACGCACCCTGGCCGCGGCGATGCGAATCATGTCGACGGCCTTGTTGATGGAGGGGTGATGGACCGCGCAGTCGGGAATGGCGAGGACTTTGTGGGTGTGGCGCTGGTAGAGGCCGATGGAGCATCCGGAGGAGCGGGACCAGGTGGAGATGGGTTGGATGGCGAGTTTGGCTTGGGTTCTCCATTGGGTTAGGGGGGAGGGGACGATGACTTTGTAGAATTCTTGGCGATTGCTGTCGTAATAACCGTTATTGTCATAATAACCGTTATTGTTATTGTTGTTGTTGTTGTTGTTGTATCGATTACTGCTCCTACTATTACGACCATGATTCGTATTCAGAACATGCTTTTGAATGGAAGTACTAGAAAAGTACAATTTGGCCGATTCGACAATGTCGACTTGATGGACGTTTTTGTCGACGATGCATCCGGGGCAGGTGCCAAAATGGGGACAGTCGATTGCATTGGAGGAAGAGGAGGAGGTTGATGATGTGGATGTGGATGGCGAACGACTTTGCATTCGCTCACGTTGCTGCGGATAATCAAACCCATCATCATCATCGTCATCGCCATACTCCTCTCGATTGTTGCTGTTGTTGTTATTATACGACGGAAGCACCGCTCTTGATGGTCGATCTTCTTGCTGTTGCTGTCGTTGCTGCTGTCGGTAGGAGGATGATGACGATGATTGTCTGCCATTGTCGTCACGAGACGAAGAATTCATTCGGAAATTATTGTCACGCCCGCTGGTTCCTCTGCCTCCTCTTCCGCCTCTGCCGCCTCTTCCGGCACTGGCACCATTTTCATCTCCCCTGCCACGACCGCGGCCGCCACTGCGACGCGTGGGGGTACGCGTATTTCCACCCCTTCCTCCTCTTCCCCTTCCACCACCACCACCACGTCCTCTCCCTCTCCCTGTCGAAGATCTCGGCGGTGCTTCATCATTGAAATAATCACCGCCATCGTATTCGTTATCATCATTCCAAGACAAGTTATGACGATGGATCAACAACACTTTGTTGTTTCCGCTACTTTGGAGTAGCAGGAATGGTGATGCCGACGAGGACGGCGGTGTGAATGCCTGACAGGAGGAGGAGTAGTTTGTGGCATGATTTAGGAGACAGTAGAGCAGGCTGGCTGCTACCGTGCGGCTATGGCGGCATGTCTTCATGATGACGATGATGATGATGGTGATGATGATGATGTGTTGTTTGATGTGAAAGATTGATTGATGGATTGTTTGATGGATTGATTTTCGAATTGAAATTGGGTTGTCAAAGACGGAGAAGTGATGTTTTGTGCACTATCAATTGATGCTATTTATTTTGGATTGTGGTGCTTTTTTGGACAACAAGCAAGAAGTCTTTCAGCTCGAAGTAACAATATGGTACAGTATTGTAGTAGGCAGTTAGATGATGTTGATCGGCACCATTGTCATCATCATCATTCAGTTGTTTTTTTGTTCTTTGGATGTCAAAAAAGGGCCCACAAAAGTACTAGTAGGTAGGTGTATTGTATGATGTGATGTTTGTGCGGTCGTGATGGCATGAGCATTACCATCATTTAAACGGACGATAGCCAGACTGGATTTTTTCTAATTTGCAAGATGCCGGACACTTTTATTTGGCCACTTGCCACTTGCCGGACGCAAAAGAAACTGCCGGGCAGTGACGGACGGGCATGAAAATAATAGAATTTCCTGGAATTTCTCCTAAAATGTCCCGCAGTGTGTGGCGTCATTCTTATCTTTTTCAACAAAAAGATACTACCGTATGGTATCGTACGATCGATAGTACTACTATCATCTTCTTCACAACACACAATGGCAATCATTACTTCTTCCGCTCGAAGCTTTTGAACCATTACAATAACGCGTAAAGCACAAAGTTATTACTCTAGCAGATAGTAGTAGTGGTAATATCCAGCGGTAGATCAATCCAGAGAGAAAGACCATCCACTTTATTTTCGGCACTCTTTCTTTTATTTAAACCAACAATTCCTCCAGCGACAACCGCACTCGATCACCGATTGAGACTTTTTTCACTCTTTCCATCTTCTTCGATTGACAATATATTATTATTATTATTATTATACTTCATCATTCTCATGGCAGCTACTATCGGTTGTTAGTTGCTGCAGCTTCTTCGCCGTCTCCCACTATTACTACATCTCGTATAAGTATCAATTTATTATCATTACTGTCGCTTCTAATAATTTCTCCTCGCAAGCTTACTACTACCAGCGACACACACCATCAACGCCATACATCATAATATCATCATACCGAAACAACAACAACAACAACATCATCAAACAATAATTATTCGCCGGCGTCGTTCATTCGTGAAGTGTGATCATTACTTGGAAGACGGTAGTCATTAAAAGCATTGTTGCTGCCGTTTGTGAAATAGCAGCATTGCAAACTGCCACTTTTCCATCTAGCATCATCATCATCCGTCCAAACAATAATTCCAACCATTACATCGCAACAACGTGTCGGTGGCCTCTCTTTCATTTGCAAAGGTTCATCCCATTGATTTCACAATTTCACGCCACGTCTACTATCTACTACGATCAATACCATTATTATTCTCTTGCGAGAGAATATATAATAAATATAAGTTCTGTACTACTACTTTTCTTTGAATCAACGTCAAGCGCCAACCAAAGACGCAAACACTCAAGCAGAAGAAAAAACAAAAACATACGCTCTGAACTATATATATATATTATATAGAGATAATAACAACCAACACAGATTTTCTTCCAATCAACACACAACAATTATATTCTTCAAAACAAATTGCAATTCATTCCCGCGTCAAAACGAAGTAACGCTGCAAGAGAAAAAACGAAACAACAACACACACCACACGAATAATCACAAGCTAGATATAAATACTAATAGCCACCATTATCCACACCATCAACCAATCAACCAATCAACAACAACAACGACAAAATGTCATACCAACCACCCCTCTCCGAAAGAATACGAATCCAATTCGAAATATTCTGCGAAAACCTCACCGATTGCATCTCCTCCCTCTCCCACGGATATCGCAAACCCATCATATTCCTCGCATCCATCGCATTGCTATTCACAATGAAAACGGCACGATCGAGTATCAAAAAGGCAAAGAGCGGGGGGTTGATGGGCGGGTACAGTTCGTATGGAAGCAGCAGCAGCAGCGGTCTCGGCAGTTATGGAGGGTATGGAAGTAGTACGAGCGGTGGGAGTACTACCGGGGGATTGAGCAGTTTGTATGGTGGGTCGAGTGGCGTGGGTGGTACAACAGGGAGCAGTTTGTATGGTGCCGGTGCTGGTGCTGCATCGTCGTTGTCTTCGGGACTTTCTTCGTCGCCATATGGTGCGGGTGCATCGGGAGGGTTGGGATCCTCGTCCTACGGAGGAGCGGGAGGATTGAGAGGATCGTCCACAATGGGAGGTGGGTATGGTTCTTCGTCCATGGGATCGTCACTCGGTGGCAGCACCGGTGGATATGGCGCATCCTCCTCCATGGGATCGTTTGGAGGTTCCATGGGAATGGGAGGAGGGAAGGCAACCGCGGGCTTGGCGGACTCAAATCCCACATCCATTGTCACCCTTGATCCCTCAATTCGCCTCTTTGATTATGGCGGTGCTCCTGAGTTTTTTGGACAAATCGAAACAGTCCAAGCCTATGAAGCACCCACGCTCGTATCCCAAGTGCTATCTCAACCAGGACAATCCAAAGTTCTCGTCATTGATTCCGGAGGATCTCTCAATGGAGCGGTATTCGATTCCGAAATGGCGAATACTGCCATGCGCAATGGGTGGAAAGGAGTTATTGTCAATGGTGCAGTAAGAAATGTGGCGCAGTTGCAAAAACTATCCTTTGGGGTCAAGGCCTTGGGTACAAATCCCAACAAAGGCAAAGCGACCATGGGGCAGAAAGGGGTCATGACGAACATGGGCTCGACCCAGTTTCAATCCGGGTGGTGGGTTTACGCGGATGGTGATGGTGTCGTGATTAGTCAAACCGATATAAGCGGGGGGAGTTTTGGTGGCGGCAGTTCCGGATTTGGAACTTCCAGCATGGGCGGCATGGGGGGAACCACTGGCGGCATGATGGGTGGATATGGATCGAGTGCCATGACTGGAGGGTATGGATCTTCCACGGGAGGATTAGGGGGAGGAAGTTCTCTTTCTGGTGGATATTCAGGTGGAAGTTCCATGGGGTCTTCCTCCACTGGTGGATACGGATCTTCTCTCACTGGCGGGTATGGATCAAGTAGCGGCCTTGGTGGTTCTTCCAGTTTAACTTCAGGAGGCTATGGGGGTTCATCTTTGTATGGTGGTTATGGTTCATCATCGTCATATGGATCTGGTACTAGCAGCTATTATGGGTCGTCGTCTCGGAGCAAGAAGAAAAACAAAGTGTTCAAAATTATGCTGGCATCATCACTAGCTGCAATTGTTTGGCTGGTGTGTTTGAGATGATGTAGTTCCAAGCTACTTTACTTTGAGCCATGTCTATGTATTTATTGCTGTTTGTATTTAGGAAAAAGATGAAGGGTTTTGTTCCTCTGTGTCATGACGAGAACCATGACTGAAATATTATAAGTTCATCGCGTTTGTAAAATAAACACCGACCTCAGAGGGTAAAGGATAAAATCTTTCATAAAATCAAAAGTGGGATCAAGTTTATTTATGAAAGGGTTCGTTCAATGCAAGCACTAAATATCACTTGGTATTGCACTTACTGTATTTTGAACTTTTTGTACTACTCACATTGTCGGTACTTTTTTCGTTGTTTTCGCTGATGCAATAAATAAATACGAAAAAGGCATTACATTCTATCGAAACTCTGTCATTTGGATTTGAGTATCAACTACAATATAAAATAAATGTTATAAAATCTTTTAGTCTCGTGGAGTACTTCAAAAGCAGGAATAAATCACTGCACATCCATTCTCTGGAGGCGATAGTGCCAGCTAACGATAAAGCAATCGTATCATTCTATGCCAAGCCTGACATCACAGCTTGATTTGATCGAATGAGCATCGTACTTAGAACTGCCTAACGCAGTTACTAGTTCCGAAGAAGACTGCAATGCTCCTTCTGATGGCGCCACCACCATTGCTATAACTTTCCCATCTCTATCACGGTGCACAAACACCTTTGAGCCTGCAACAATAAGCATATTCTTGACTCCAAGACAAGACCACTCGGTGCTTTTGAATGCATGGTTACAAGAGGCTTCCAGAAACCGAGATTCGCAGATTACTGAATACGGCAACTGTTGTACATCAAATACTTCTCCTGATACTACACTGTAGACCTTTCCTTTCATTCTTGAAGTAAGAAGCATTCGCGCAGTGTTAGGCATTGACATGGGTAGCAATCCACGGTGATTTGACGGAAGAGCCCGCACAAAATATTCTAAATTAGAAACAATTGGCGCGCTGTAAAACCATTTGTTCTTTGCAAGGACATGATTTATGGACGCAATCAATGGCTAGGTATTGCAATAAAGCAAAATGACTCAAATTAGACAATAATTTGAAGTGCAATTAAGGGATGTGCATCATCTCTATACAAAGAGACAAAAACTCACCTGCAGTGATGCATTACTAAACTCAGACTGAATCGTGCACCCCATCGCAGAAGCAGCACAAATCGCATCGTACTGCAAATTGATACTTTCTGCGCATATACTATTGGTTGAAGCGAATACACCAATGTTCTTGATAAAATCGCCAGCCTGGCGAACTTGAACTTCAGAGAACTCACTTCCAAGAAATCCTGCCAGGGAATGAATGAAACGAATGCATACAAATCGTGTGATCAAATCGCGACTTGAATCAGCAGAGTCATTGGCCAAAGATGACAGTTGCGAGTCAATGTAGGCCAAGACGCTGTCAATGAATTTGCGAGAAGTAACATTTCTTGATATTCCATCATTACTGAGAGCTAAAAAAAGCGCCGCGACATCGGAGCTTGCACTCATGGCTCCCGTCGAGAGTGATGCGAGAAACACCTTTTTGTGAAAGCTTTTTCCTTTCAAAGAAGAGTGAACTTTGCCTTTGTTCGCTAAAACATTGTCCCAGAAGTATATCATTTCTTGACAGAATTCGCTGTCTACATGTGATTGCGATAAGATAGTCATCTTTGCAAGAGATTCCAAAACCCAGCCAATTGTGCGAACATCATCTTGCAAGAGGTTGATTGATTGCCGTTTCCTTTTGCGCCCACTTGTCTTCTCCTTTGCCATGATCATTGGCAAATTCCAAATGGTTGATTTTTTCAATTCACTCCACATAATTTGTATTACTAAAGACTTTGCTTGAACTGACGCTGATTCCAAGTGATGCTGATTATCATGAGATAAAAGACGAATCAATAATGTAGCAATGTTTCGCCGGTGTGAAGAATCCGTGCGCTGGTGGAATAATAACTTAGCCAGAAGCGAAACCAAGTGCATGGAGTCTGCTTTGGAGTATGTGTCATGTGATGACACAATCAGGGCGTGCATCATGCTCAAGAGAAGTTCATTAGTCAGCGGATGATTTGACGATGAAGGTGTTGATGGATGTTGATTCTTGGATAGAGAAATGGGTGCCAGCCATCGAACAAGTAAGTTATGTTGCTGCTTGATTGCCTTCTGCCATTGCACTCTAGTGATGATGTCGTTGCTACAGGCTATATCTCCAACCTTTTCTGGAAGGAAGAAGACGTGTGTTGCATTTTCAAAATGTCCAACTAGATCATTTAGTATCTCGCTCACCCAGTTTTGAGGTTTGCGTCCAGAAGGAGATGAGCTCGAAATGAGGAAATGGTGACATTGTGGAATGACAGTGAACAATATTGATTCACACAATTTAATAATGGGAGTAGATCGTGGAAGATATGCCGAGGTAGAGTTGCTCGCCGGAATAGACGGGAACAGATTCTTTAGCACAGATTTCATCATCAACAGTTTTCCCACCGGAAGTGGATTATTAAATATCATGCAACAACTATTCCCAATTTCCTCATTGCTGATTGACGCGCTTCCACTTGTATTGTTTGCATGATTAAATGGAAGATCAATCAAACATTCCAGACCAATACAAATCACATCTTCGTTGATATCACTGCTCAAATCAGAAAGCTCAAGTAATTTCACCAAATATCGTTCCGCTTGAATTCCTAATCCCGCCGTCATTTCAAATATTGCTTTGTGGCATGAGTTCATGGTACCCTCTAAAGAGCCTTGTGCCGCAGCAGAAAAACCACGAATATGTGTCAATCTTAAAATGGCTTCCCTCGCCAAACCTTTTTCCTCGTCAACTAAATCGTTGCCAGCCTTTCCATCGATGCGTATGTTATTATTGCCAACCATCATGTTGTTTGTCGTCACTGCACAAGCCCGAAATCGTCTTGTCGTACGGATCAAGGAAATAATTCTAGCCAACAAAAACACAATGATTTTTGACTGTTGTTCAGGCGCCGAAATCATTACTGCATGGCCTGCACTATCACCATCACCATCATTAGAAGAGGCGAAGAGCAATGCCAACTGCATATTCCTCAATCCATCATCTAAAAATCTCATTAAATGCATAGTGGCCCTCCTCAAGTGACCATTGGATAGTTTCCTAATTGCATTCAATTTCTCCACACACATGGACAACCCCTTTATAGCCCCTAATCCGCGTGATGGCAATAGCACGGAAGCAATGTTTTCTATTTGACATTTTTCAATTTCCAATATAGATAGGAAGGAATCTGAAACTTCACAGAAGCTCCGATAGGTCGGTCCCAATATACGAACTTGTTTCATGACATGCGGGTGAATGTCTTGGAGGATGTGCTGGAGATAATAGAGTATTGATTTATTTCGCATTGAAGAATCTGATGCAGAATTTGTAGAGGACACTGCCGCACCTGCTGACAACGACGATGAATTTTGTTGAGTCATTTCGTCCAGCTCCCTTTGGAGTGCACATTTTAGCAAGGTGCCCAATTGTTTCAATAGTGAGATAGCCATGCGGAGCCATTCCTCTTCTGCGATGGGTGATGCTCCTGCCGATGGTGCAACCGCAGCTGGTTCCAATGCATATCGCATCAACCGAAAATAGCCCCTGATTACCAAAAATGCTTCTTGCTTGTTACCTACAACATCAGTGTCGTTGCGGCTTCCTACTTGAATAAAATCAATGAGTCCCCGATTTCCAGATAGAATTTGAACCGCGCGTCGAAAATTATTGGCTCCATCGGCTGAGTTTCGAACTTGATAATGAAGGGACGCCCAATCATTCTCTTGATCTTCTACATCTCCAACCGCTGATTCCTTTTGAGTACCAATGCTATTGCCATTCTTATTACTTTGAACTGGCCAGCCTAGTAGATGATAGGCAGCGGTGTCGGTGATTTCGCCCATTGCGTTGTCTGATTACGACGACGGCAATGCCGACGACCATCCTTGAATAAATCCCGGCTTTGACTCATAGAAACTAAAAATACTTTGACATTTAAAGGTATCGCAAAGCACAAATCTAAAGTAATTATTTCGTCTTCTGGCCACAGCTATGGTACCAAAAAACCAGTGTACCAAACTACGGCGCATATACTGTCAAATTGACAAATCAACTCACGTTTAAATGTTAATGGTAAACATTATGTATATTTAATGAAGTTACCTATAATTCGATCGCACAGATACGTGTCGTCCGTGTTACGGACCAATTACCATAANAAAAGATTCTCGCAAGCTAGCGAATTTAACTAGCGAGAACGACGGACAGAAGTTTTTGGACGTCTACGTAGAAGTACTGTCCACTCAGGATGGAAACCCATCACTACAATAATAACACCAACCTCTTGCTATGATTCAAGACAGCGACAAATCACCAACATAACAGGAAAATGTGACTTATTGATGTCAGTGCTTTGTTTAGTAGTACTAATAGGGATAGAGAAATGATCAAGCCTAAATGATTATTATTAGTATTAGATTACTCTCAACTTATATATTTCAGAGACTCTTATTCTTTACAATTACTGCATCATTCGGATCAGATATGAGTCTTGATCATTGTTCATACCTTGAATGTGTAGTAAACATAAACTAGTTTTTGACGAAATCAATAAATAAAACCCGCCATCTACTGTGCCCAATGTTCAAGGACTTCCACATATTCAATTGTCAATCTCTATACAGGCCCAAAATATTGGAGCACAAAGCACAATAATGAAGGGGAGACATTGTTTCCCAATTTTTATCAAACAGGGAGAGCTTGAT
Organism: Conticribra guillardii; assembly: GCA_036939335.1. Taxonomy (NCBI): domain Eukaryota; phylum Bacillariophyta; class Thalassiosirophyceae; order Thalassiosirales; family Thalassiosiraceae; genus Conticribra; species Conticribra guillardii. The sequence goes on from JALLAR010000012.1 coordinate 24,868, forward strand.
GTGGTATCTTTTTCTCTGGCGATCTTTGACACGAGTATTCCATTCTCTAATACAATACATATCATACATAGGATTTAATATCAAATTATGCAGATTGGAGTTCTCATGCACTTTAGCAGCTGCTTTCTTGTGCAGAAGGCAGAGATGGATACTACCCGATCCATCACAGAAAAGCGCCGAGAGGAATAATAAAATGAGAGAAGAGGAAGAATGAAATCCATCATAGAGATTCGTTGGAGTGTGAACCCAGCCAACGCTCTCACGCATCTAACACTCCATTGCCAAATCACGACCACAATACATACAACATTACAAGATCGATATCGCCTCGTCCACTATCAAACAATTCAACAACAACAAAATGGTTTCGTCTATTTCGTCCAGCGCCCTGAGCTGCCTCCTCCTCGCCAGCGCCTCCTCCCTCACTGCCGGATTCGCCACCCCGCCATCTCACACATCATTATTGTCTCGCACCGCCTCCTTCAAGACGGCCCTCCATGCCGGTCTAAATCAAAATCAAAACCAAAATCAAAATCAAAATCAGGCCACCGACTCGCAAGCCCTCTCTCTCCTGAACTCCGCCTCCCTCTGCGCCAACTCGGACAACGACACTTGCTCCATCGAAAGCGCCGAATATTATCTACGCGAAATCGTCCACCTGCAGAGCGGATGCGCGGCGGGGACTTTGTATGGAAATGAGGTTTGTAAGGATGTGGGATATGTCAGCGAGGTGGTGGCGGGATTGAGGGACAAGATTGAGAACGGGGTGGAAGGGGAGGTCAAGTGAGTCAAATAATGTGAAATCAAATTTATTACTTGCTTGCTTGCTTGCTTGCACATTTATTCATTTTTATTTATTCATTTTTATTTATTCATTCATTCATTTATTCATTCACTCATTCATTCATTTATTTATTCACTCATATTTTATTCTAATGTTTCAACAGGACATTTTGGGATCAACGCCAAGAAGAATTTGAAACTCTCGTCCAATCCTCTCTCTCTCCCGATGGAACCTCCGGTCTCAGCCCCATGGCATCCCTAACCAAAGCGCCAATTAAACCAGCCTATCTCGCCTTGGCTGCCTTGTATGCCATTGCCATTCTCAACATGATTACATTCATGGATGCTTCGATATCGATCGACAATGGAGGAGCAATCATGGGTGAGGGTATGGTCGCTCCATTCACTCCCCAAGAAGTGTGGTGGGCCATTCGAGATGGATATATTGGTGATTTGGTCACTCATTTTTATCGTCATGGTGGATTGCTTGTCGGAGATGCGGCCGATGTCGATGCGTCATTAGTTAACTTGACACCCCAAGAAGTATGGTGGTCTCTTCGCGATGGATATTTCTTTGACACTTTGCTCTCGACAAATACCATTGGCATTGATATGGGTACTGGTGCTGGAGTTGGAGTTGGAGTGGATGCATCAGATGTAGGACTAGGGGCAGGAGCATCAATGCCAATGACAATGCCAATCAAACCGCAGGAAGTTTGGTGGGCGGTGAGAGATGGATATGCCGGTGATTTAATGGGGCATTGGTTTCGCAATAATGGGTTATAATAAAGTAGCGGTATATGTATGAATTTGAGTGAATCATGCAAGAATGATGTTTGGCATTTCTTTGAACGCTTTGGTTTTATCTTAATATCGGGGATGAGGGTTTTGGATTATGTCGTGTTGTAATATTAGTAGAAATAGAAACTTTAGCTCGTGTATAAGTAGTATTCATAATGTTGATACCTAGAGATCTTGAACAATACTACTGCAAAATTTGAAATATAATAATTGCGAATTTTTAATGCTGGGAGTAGATGCTACAATAATGAACAATAGGAGTAAGCTTTAGTTTTTCGTATCAAGATGCCAATATCAATTGCAACAACTATATTGTGACTAAAAAAAGTGGTCAACATAAAACAATTGAATCATGTCAATGAGACATCGATTTGCGAGCTGGTGATTCTTCTGCGTCATTATAAATTGGTGCCAATAGATGCACATCACATCCTTTTGGTTGCCAAGGTCCTTCTATTCTCTAAATATCCGAGGTGGACACACAAAACAAACAATGATATAGAGCGCAGGCTAAATACTTCATCAAAAACAATGATTGCAATATATTGAATTATGGATAGGATTAACCCTATCTAGTTGTACGAATAATGAAAATTCATTATTCATCCCATCAGTTGAGACGTCAGCATAGAATATGATGCGACTGATGCTGCATCCACTTTTATTATAATTATCATTGCTGTTATTATTATTATTATTATTAATGTTAATGTCATTGTTATTGTGATTAATGCAATCATTGTTGCAATTACTATGTATAATCATTGCTCTTATCATTATAACTAATGCTACTCAGATAATCGTATGTTGTTAATTGTTTGCTACCGGATTAGTTTATTGTTGTATTGTGCTTTTGTGCTTTTGTGCTTTTGTTGTGTTATATCCTCCCCTCTAGCAAATATTATTAATACACGGTTGTGTACATTGGATTTATTGTTGTGTTGCCCCCACGACCACCTCCCCACCTCCTACCTCCTGCGTTTGTTGTGAGCGTCCAAGCGCAGGAGGATTCTTGACGTTGCAAGCGTGTTTTTACCCACCTCGTGCTTTTGCCACGAGCGCCAAGGTTCAAGCGTGGGGGGATTTTCAATTCTTTGCCTTGCGAGCATTCGAGATTTGAGCGTGCGTGCCCAGACATGGACATTTCATCTTGACTACTTCTTGGGTCGAAATAGGACACGCGAGTCACACGACTGATGCCTGGCCCGTGACGACAATGATGATAAAATTACAATACCTGAAGATGTCCCAGTGGTAATGGGGTGTGGTGGTTGCAGTTTTGATGATGGGGCGGGACATGCTCTGTGAATATTATGCCATGCTGGTTGATGTGGCCTGATATCACAATCAAATGCGTGCGTTGATTTTTTTGCGAGGTCAACTTTTGATAAAAAAATCATTTATTTTGGTATTGTATCATATTGTAAAGTTGGAATTCAAAATGCTTGTGGCGAATACCATACAGACTCAAAATTCTGGCCACATTCTGGCATCATTTAGTCAGTAAAATTGTGTGGATATACTGACAAGCAGACATATGGTAGAGACCTAAGGATTGTCAAAATCTGTGGGTTTTCCGGGGTATCCACGAGACAGTACTCCTCCCTCTTTGGTTCAGAAACTGTTGCCTTCAACTGTTCTGTCAAATTACAAGTTTATATTAACATCTCTTGCATTTAGAAGCAATACAAAACAAACAAAGCTGAAGATCTTCCTAGAGGACATTCACACACCCCCTTTCTAGCATTAGCATTCTACCACACATCCTCTTTTTTGGGAGAGTTTGAAAGGTTTTGTCACGAAAGCTAAATAAGGCTCTGAATTAGACACCACCTTTGTCATCTTCAGGGTCAAGTAATACAAATACAGCTGCCACTGGGATTGAGTGCTTGGTTGCATTGGCCACCATCACAGTATCCAGCACAACAAGTCGCACAAGCTCCACGGATACTGCATCCACACACCTAGGTGCAAACCCCTTTGGAATGCAGGTGCCCCCTCCTCCTTTCTTGGAAGCCTTCTACTTCAGGATTTTGGATCCGAGACTGCCTTTGTTGTCTTCAGCCATCACAACAAGTGGGATGGAAGCAATAACAAGAACAACAAAGAAAGTTGAGGCAGAAGCGATGCTTGTTACCGTAAGTATGATGTCTCATTCTTTCAACTGCATGTATCTACAATTGCGAAGAAAATGGCAAAAGGCAATGGTACAATTTGTCGTGTCCCTTTTTATTTTTTAAATTGTGAGAGCTGTTGATTGCTATTTAGTATTGAATAGAAATATTTTTTATGTCTCCTCTCCATCCAGTCTCCTCATCATCTCTATCCTCATGAACCTCATATTCAATTTCTACTTTCCTATCTTATTATTTCTTTTTGTTGTCATCTTATGATGTACTTTACCTCCTTATGCTTTCTTGGTCTCTCTTGAGATAGGATGGAGTAAAAGAGAGGATTCGAGATCAAGCACATACATACACATACATACGTGGTGAACTTTCTGAACTTTCATTTGACACGAACACAAACTTCCGTCCAATAGAAGATGAAAATCCAACAAAAGATGACGATGAAAATGAAAATGAATGAACACAATCACTCCATCCAACCAACAGGATCATAATATTATTATTATTTCATTTTAATATTACTTATTATCTCAACCAAAGACCATGATTGCCGCCACCCGCCACTCCCTCCGACGAGCCCTTCAACAGGCCGGCTCCGTGAAACAACAATCCTCCAATCAATTACTGCCATGCCTGTCCAGCATCAGCATCAGCAACAGCAACAGCAATGCCAATGTCAGATCGTACTCCAGCAGCTCCCCCGTGTCGGACCGCATAGTCGTCGCCGTGGGAGGCAACGCTTTGCAACGACGAGGAGAGCGACTCACCATCGAAAACATGCTCAAAGCCGCAGCCGAAATGGCCCCCACCATCGCCAAACTGGCCAGCGAGCACGAATTGGTGCTGACTCACGGAAACGGCCCGCAGGTGGGAGAGCTGGCACTCGAGAGGAGCGCCGCCACCTTTGACGTGCTGGGAGCCGAATCCATGGGCCAGATTGGGTACATCCTCGCGCAGGCCATGTCGTCTGCGGGGATGACCACTGCTCCGATCATTTGTCAGGTGGTGGTAGATCCTCAGCACGAGGCCTTTCGCGATCCGAGTAAATTCGTCGGGCCCATTTATGGGGCCAAGGAGGCGACGGCGTTGGCGCAGAGTTTGGGATGGATTATGAAAGCGGATGGGGAGTATTTCAGGAGGGTGGTGCCCAGTCCTCCGCCGCAAGAGTGAGTACAATATTTAATTTACTATCAACATGAATTGAACTTGAATTTGTTTTTCAGTCGTCTTGAATTGTACATTTTGTTTTGTATTTGTATATGATTTCTATTGCAGTTTTATTGTCTGCATCCTTTCTTTTTCGTGTTCTGTTTCATCCATTTTTCATTCGTTTGACTCAACAAAATTAATCCCATCAATTCAATGCATTATTTCTCACTATTCAAATATTCTTCTCATCAACTAACGAACAACACAAAATGAACAACACAAAATGAACAACCAAAACAAACAAACAAACAATCAAATACTTCTCTCCTAAACCAACACCATTAATCAATGCCCAATTTCATCACTTAGAATTCTTCAAGTAGAAGCCATCAAATCTCTCCTAGAAAACAACCCCGACATCCTCCCCATCGCCTGCGGCGGAGGCGGCATCCCCGTCTCCCGCGTCCCCTCCAACCCCCAAACCCTCCAAGGAGTGGAAGCCGTCATTGACAAAGACGCCTGCGGTGCCAAACTCGCCGTCGAAATCGGTGCCGATGGATACATCATATTAACAGATGGAGGGGGAATATGGCAAAATTTTGGAAAACCCGATGCTCGGGAGATGAAACGCGCGTGTCCGGAATACTTATTGGGGACTAAGGCGGGGAAGAAATTTCCTGGGAGTATGGGGCCCAAGATTCAGGCGGCGATTGATTTTGTGAAATTGAGTAAGGAGAATGGGAAGGTGGGTGCATGGGCGGCAATTGGAGATTTGAAGGATGCGGCCAAGATATTTAGTAATGAGGAAGGTACTGTGGTGAAAGAGGGCGTAGATTATAATGGAGAGGGGGTTATTTGGAGGGAATCTAAACCTACCAAGGAGAAGTCAAAAGTCACCAAGGATCAACACAAGTCTGGATAAAAAATAGTTTAGATAAATAATGGCATTGATGGCTTATGAGTGGTTCATGTCAGTTTAATATTAAAGAAAAAATAAGAGGATGATTTGCATCTATTAATAATTCATTCATTCATTCATCAAGTTTGATTTAATTTAAAAACAGGAATTGTGCTGTTATTATGTATATTGTATTTTTTCACATCATGCATGGCCATGTTAGATTTTAATTCTGAGCAAGACTTGAAAAAGTTATATGAATGAGGTTACATTATTATAATGATGATGCACTTGTATCGCACCAGCGAGCGTCACCTGCACTGTATGTTGTATGCGGATGATAATGTCAGTTGTTGTCAGGTAATATCATGATTCAATCAATAAAAAATAAGACCATTGCACCTTTCGAATTTCAACTCGCTCCGCTCTTGTTCTTATTATGTCTTGTGCGTGTTTGTGTGTGTCGGTGTGATTGTGTGGTGCGCGATAACGTGTTTTTTTGTGTGAATTCTTGACTCGACTACCTCTTTCTAGTAGGTAGTACATAGGCTTCCGAGCTGAAATTATTTTTTGGCGCGCCTCAGATCTGAATGCATAGGAATTAGTATCATAACGGGTGATATACGTGAACACAACACACACACACATGAAAACCAAAGCAAGCAAAAAATCAAGAAAAGCAACAGCAAAGAAAAGAATACTATCTAGGTAGAGTCTGTCATTGCAAATTGCAACCCGCTACAATAAAATTATTATCATCAATATTTCATTATTTCAATGCATTTCCCTCATGCCATGGTAAGTGAAGGATAGAGCGACGGTCAACAACATGCATCATTATCGAGCGGAGTAAATAATGAGGTTCTATCGAGAGAGAGGGAGACAAAGCGAAAGAGTTATTTAGCGGCCCGCCCATCCATCCATCCATCCATCCATCCATCCTGTCGACCTTCCATAATCCTGCGTTGCGTGGTTGTCTTGATCCGTCGTTGCTGCCGCCGCCAACCGTCAACGCTTGCCAGCCACTGCCTTTTTTCATAGTTAGCTCACGCCCTCTTATTATTATTATTTCATTTGCTGCAATTCCGTTCCGCTCCGTCACATCAGCTAGCTAGCTAGACGAGGAATTGCATTGGCGTTCAAATTGAGTAACGCTCCAAAAGAGGAACAACAACGACCATCTCTCCATTGGCACTTGATATTGTAGTACAACAGACAGCATTCCATTATAATATATATATCAACCGCATCATCCATCGCATCATGCCCCCCATCAAAAAGAGCGACAGCGGCAACGCCCCTCCAATCCGAGGGCAAAAATCCCTCACCTCCTTTTTTGGCGCTGCCAAATCGTCAAAGACGGGGGAATTATTGCCCAAGAAAAAGGTGCAGACCGGAATCAAGGGGGCCTTTACCAAGCAGGCTACTGTTGATGTTGATGTTGATGCCAACAAACACGACGACAAGAAGGAGGAGGAGGAGGTGAAGGCCACTATTGTTACAAAACAGAAATCATTGGACGTGAAACAAAAGAAACAAGTGGCGAAAATAAATGAAAAAGAGGAAGAAGGGGGAGTAGATGACGATTTAATGGATACCGATGATGAGGAAGAGGAAGTGAAAGTTATGGCCAAGTCTAAAAGTAAACAGTCAAAAGGTGATTATGGCAAGAGTCGGTCGAAGGTGGCTTCTAGGAAGAGAATTATTGACGACGAAGATGAGGAAGAGGAGGAGGAAGAGGAGAGATCAAAGAAGGTGGTGCAAGACACAAAAAGCAAGAAAAAGAACAAGGAGAAAGTCTCAAAAATGGAGGTAGACTCGGAAGACGACGAGGATGAAGGAGTCGAGGAGGCTGTTGAAAAAGAAGATGATGACCATGAGGATGATGAGGAAGAGGAGTACAAAGACGATGATGAGCAAGAGGATGATGACACTGCCAGTGTAGACGAAGAAGAAATGGATAATGACAGTGAAGACAATGAGGAGGAGGAGGAAGAAGACATTCCTCTTCAAAAATTGAAATCCAAAACCAACAAAAAGGCCAAACCCAAGAATTCATTCTTTTCTCCCAAATCAAAAAAGCATAAGACAAACAATGATGATAATAACGACAATGACAACGAAGATGAAAATGACGATGATGCACCCAGTTCCAAAACAAAATCAAAATCAACATCTACAATATCCAAAGCAAGCAACAAAAATAATACAGCCAATAAATCGACCACTACTGCCGCATCCAAAACATCCTCCTCTAAATCTGAAGCCGCCGCCAGAGGAATGAAAAGTAATGATGCTCTCCTTTCCATTATATCTACTGACACAGACACTTGGAAAACAGCAACCACCGCAAGTACCACTACTACTACTACTACTAACAAAAACAGCAAAAATAACAAATCTTCTGCTGCTGCTGCTGCTGCTGCTGCTGTTAGCACCAATGCAACTCCATACTCGGCTCTCTGTGATACTTTTACGGCAATTGAGGCCATTTCGGGACGGTTAGAGATTCAAGAAAAAATGACGGAATTGTTTCGTATGGTCTTGTTGAGAAATGGTGGAGGTGTTGTGGAGGATGGCACTACCGTTAGCAGTAGCAGTAGTGGTAGTGGTACAAAGAAAAATAATGAAAATGACAGCAACATCTCCGACAGATGCGACATTTATGACCTCCTCTACCTAGCATCCAACTCCGTCGCCCCTTCCTACGAATGTGTTGAACTTGGTGTCGGCGATTCTATTCTCATCAAGGCCATTGGAGAAGCAAGTGGTACCAATCCTTCCATGATTAAGAAAAAATATGATGTCGAGGGAGATTTGGGAACGGTGGCCCAGACTTGCAAGGGGAAGCAGCGTACGCTGGTGGGCTTTGGGAAGGTGGGGGGTTTGAAGAGTTTGATGGTGAAGGAGGTGCTGACTGTGTTTCGTCAGATTGTGAGTTTATTATTAATATCATTACTGATTACATTATTGTATACTGTTGTTTTGATTCTCTTGTCTTTATTTCATGTTTCAAGGCATGCAAAGAAAAAATGTTGAACATTCTTCACGTCCTCAACTTTTTTTGTATTATGTATTATCATCCATTCAAATACACGCATGTGCACAGGCCACCACCTCGGGATCGCAATCCCAAAAATGGAAAGTGGACAAAATCAAAGGCCTTTTGGTTCGTGCCAAAGGATCGGAAGCAAAATACATCATTCGCGGATTGCAGGGGAAATTGCGAATTGGGTTGGCGCAAACCACTGTATTGGCGTCTTTGTCTCATGCGGTGGTCTTGACTCATCCCCATGGTGTGATGCATTTGACTGAGGAGAGATTGCAGGAAATTCGGGGATTGGATGGCAAAGAAGGTAGGTGCATAAAATATGCAACAGTTTTTTTATTCCTATAAACACGCCTCATTTAATTGCTTTTGTGCTCCATCATGCAATATGATGCAAACAACGACTTATTCAGGAGCCTACCCAGACTTTGCCAGAAAAATGTGCGAGAAAAATCTTCCTCTTGAAACCAGACTCGAAACCGCTGTTAACATCGTAAAAAAGGCCTACTCGGAAGTGCCTTCCTTCGACTCTCTTCTTGATGCATTGCTCAATGTCCCATTGCAAGAACTACACAAAACATGCACCCTTACACCAGGCATTCCCGTAGAGCCTATGCTTGCAAAGCCAACGAAGTCAGTGTTGGAGGTTCTGAAACGCTTAAATGGAGCGAGGTTTACTTGCGAGTATAAGTATGATGGAGAACGCGCGCAGGTGGGATACATGAATACATTTTGTTCTTTGAATCTTATTTTTATTTTTATTTTTTGTGATTAATTTTTGTTTTATTCATTACATTCTTAGGTTCACATGACACCAGACGGAGTTACCAAAGTGAGAATTATTTTGTAGTTTCTTTTGAAGGAATATCTTGTATTGTTTTGCATGTTTAGTTCGCTTACGCTGCATTTTCGTTCTTTATTAAAACGACTCCCAGGTATTCTCGAGATCACTCCTCAACACTTCAGAAAAGTTTCCCGAAGTTCCGCTCTATGTACAAGAATCCTGCAAAGACACCGCCGTCTCCAGCTTTGTCCTCGATACCGAAGTCGTGGCATGGAACCGCGAAACTAAGCAGTTTGTACCCTTCCAAGTCCTCTCTACACGAAAGAAAACAGAGGAGTCAGCCGAGAGTGCCAAAGTGCAAGTAATTGTTCAGGCGTTCGATTTGATGTATTTGAATGGAAAGTCGCTGTTGGACAGAACTTTGGCAGAAAGGCGAGATTTGATGAGAAAGAATTTCGTTCCTATCGAAGGCAAATTTCAGTAAGTGCATATGAAGTCAAAGATTGTCTTGGTTATGTAATATTACCGTTTGTTGACTTTAACTAAAACAATCTCGCTCTTACTTGTGTGTTACAGGTTTGCAACCGCGTTGGATCACACGGAAAATGGCGATACTGCTGTCATTGAAGAATTCCTAGACAATGCTGTCAAAGGGCAGTGCGAAGGTTTGATGGTAAAAACACTTGACATCAATGCTGCCTATGAGCCTAGCCGCCGATCACTGAATTGGCTGAAGCTGAAAAAAGATTACCTCGAAGGTCTAGGAGATTCAGTGGACTTGGTTCCCTTGGGTGCATGTAAGTTCACATTATTCATGCTGTGTTTTGTTGCATATGTACCCATTGTTCTAACTGGACGTGTCTATTTCTCGAATGGCATTATTAGACCATGGGAAGGGAAAACGAACCGGAGTTTTCGGAGCTTATCTTCTCGCATGTTACGACGTAGATACGGAAGAATTTCAAAGCGTATGCAAAATTGGAACTGGTTTCTCTGAAGAAAATTTAAAAGAATTAGCTGCATCGCTGAACAAATCCATTATTCCAGGGAAAAGCTCTCAATACAATGTTGCTGATGTTTTAGAATGTGACGTATGGTTTGATGCCGTTCAAGTGTGGGAAGTAAAAGCTGCAGATCTCTCTAAGTCGTCAACACACAAAGGTGCAATCGATAAGACAGGCGAGAGTGGAAGGGGAATTGGGCTGCGTTTTCCTCGGTTTGAACGCATTCGTCCTGATAAGAAGCCGGAAGACGCGACTACAAGTGATCAAATTCTGGAAATGTATTATGCTCAGGACTCAATTGTTGGAGCAGATGGTGGCATGGAAGAGGATGGAATATGATGATGATTACTTGTCGCATTGCTTCATTTGTTTTAGATTGATCTTCATTTTAGTGAAACTCATAAAATAATTTTTATTTTGATTATTATCAGAGTAAAAGTAGTAAGGGAAATAACACAACAATAAAATTAAGAGAAGTTAAAGTATGGGCATTGAAAAAAATCTTTTCTTTCAGAAAGTAAAACTATGTGAAAAATTGTTTCGTGTTTACTTTGCCTTTACTTCTTTCCGTCTCTGCTAGTATTTGATGATATCTTCCCCTACTATGATATTTTCAATACACATATTTATGATGGCTAATTGATCTGTTCTGAAACTGCATTGGAGTTCATCAATATTTCCACGATGATAATATGCATCAGCTAAGGACAACATGAAGAAAACAAAAGAATTACAAAGGAAGATACATTTCTCCTATATATCAGAGCGATCACACCATATCATAGGATCACCTCACTGCTGAAAAACTGGGAATGCAACTAGCAAATATTAATTAATTTATTAATCTATGTAGTAATCCAATTTATTAATCATTTTGATGCTCTTCTTTATCATTCAAAAGTTATGCAGAAATAAATTCATAAATTTTATTTATTTAGTGCTAGTGCCGTTGATTAGATCTACACACGAGGAAAGTATGCAGTTATTATTGAATTAATGTACACTTCTTGTCCATTGTTTTGTTTCACAGATTTTTGTAAGCTGATTGAATTTGTCTTAAAATGCTGTTTTGTCTTCTGCAGTATTTTATTTCATGTGCATGTGCCTGAGTTGGATTAGCACTTTACATTCTGCATCCATCCATCATTGCAACTAGTAACTGGGGTTGAGACTGATAAATAATATAAATCTCTGTGTTGATTATGACAGAGTGTGGTAACAAGAATTGTCAAATTATAAAAACATTTGACGGCAACACTCCTGTTAAGATTTCTATTCCAATCAACGATGGAAACCATGGCATTGAACATCTACTCAATGTTCTTGTGTACAAAATCAAGGAAGCCAACAGTGAAGTGTTGTATCAAGATCAAGAGATGTTTCGAGGGTTTCTTAAACTCCTAAAAAGGACCAACAAGTGAAAAACGAAAGAATGTTCTCATTTTCATTCCCCAAGCTCAACCAGTGTTGAAAAAAGTTCAACTTTTCCAAAAAAGTTTGCATTAAATATATCTCAAAAAGTTAGGCAAGTTAGAGCTGGCATTTTACGGTTAGCATTTTTGCCTTCAGCAAAAGTTAGGTAAGTTACAGTTAGTATTTTCTCCATTGGCAAGGGTTAAGTAATTTAGAGTTAGTACAAGCATTAATTAACACCTGCAACAACAATTTCTTTTTCTTTTTCTTCTTCTTCTCCTTCTTCTTCTTCTTCTTCTTCTTCTTCTTCTTCTTATTCTTCTTCTTCTTCTTATTCTTCTTCTTCTTCTTATTCTTCTTCTTCTTCTTCTTCTTCTTCTTCTTCTTCTTCTTCTTCTTCTTCT
>JALLAR010000013.1:0-37258 GCA_036939335.1 Conticribra guillardii
TAAACATGCATATATCTTTCAATATTATGAATTTTAACTTAATTCCTTTTAGGTATATTCAAATTGGGGTATCAGCTTTGGGTTTGTCTAGAAGAAAAAAAAAATTTACGCGAAAAATTTTAAATGCCGCAAGTTTCTTCCATATTTAATACAACTGCTGGTAGACAGATTGAAATTATTGTCACTAACACAATTCCGCACTATGTGTGGATGCGTAAGATTTGACATGGTTCCGACGCAAAGTTTGTGGGAGAAGCCTATTAGTTTAGAGTTAGTATGTTACGTATAGACAAGTAAACTAATAACGAACAAAGAAGCCTTCGCCTTCATTCCGAATCCAACACGAAACATGAAACATGTGATGAATGTCAAACAACACACGATTCCTTTTCACAAGACCATTTTTTTTGTTCTGCGTTCTGCACTGTGACATAATAGAGTCACGTGAACATTATTTTTTCTTCACAACATCTACAATACCATGAAAGATACAATCACCCCCCTTCTAACCCTCCTCCTCGCCACCAGTGCCAGCGCCAGCATCCGTTCCAACGACTCTCGCGATGACGGAAGAAAGCTCCCATCCTCCGACGAAGACCCCATGCTCACATCCGCACGCGACATACTCACAGACCTCACCGAAAACGTCCTCCACCTCGGAGATGACCCCGATTGGACCACCCAACTCAAATGCACCGCCGACATGAGCGATCCCAACCAACCCACCGTGATTGATGAGAATGCATGCAAGACCGCCATGGATGCCAGTTCCAAAGCGTGCGTTTGGTGCGACTTGACGGCAATCACCGGGTCGGGGCTTTGCCTCAGTCCCGATCAAAAGAGCATGATGGGCCAATTTTGGGATGTATTGTGTAGTGCGGGGGGAAGCGTTGATCCTGCTCCGTCTCCGGCGCCTCCTGTGACCCCTCCTGTGCCAGTGGTCACGTCCAAGCCTACAGATCCTCCCGTAAATCCTCCGACTCCACCTCCAGTTGCTCCTGCACCGGCACCAGCGCCAGCACCGGACAATGGCGGAGGCGGGTTGTTTGACTGCGCCATGGACTCCTCATCGAACTTGATTGCCGATGAATCCAAATGCGTAGCTCAAGATGATCCCTCTTCTACCATGCATCAGAAATGCGTTTGGTGCGATGTCTACTTCCTTGGAGGCAGCTGTATCACCAACGCTGCGAAACAAACCGCTGCTGGATATTTGTGCAAACCCAGTAGTAACGATGCGAAGACTGGTAATTTGAGAAAGGGAAATGATGTTAGCGGATGGAATGAATTGGATCCATCGTGCCTGGGAGATTCGGGTACCACTAATGGGTTCGGGGGCGATAAGGACAGTTGTGGTTCCAAGACGGATGTGCAGGGCAATCCTTGCATTTGGTGTGATGGAGGGGGAGTTTTTGGACTGTGTGTGTCTTCGTTGCAAACGGATGCTGCCGGCAGTTTTTTGGAATGCGGGAGTCATTCTGAGGTGGAGACTTCGCCTATTGCGACTGAATAAATTGCCATAGTATGATGAGTTTGTAACTGTTCGTGATTACTTTGGAACTATTGGCGATAAGCTCACAGTTTTTCGTTGATGGTTAAACTTTCAAGATGTTAGTAATGTTTTAAATATTGTATTGAAAAAAGTGATTGTCCTCATTAAATATCCATCAATGAATTTTATTGTAAATTCTTCTTTTCGCATGCGTTGCCGTGCCATGAATGATATTGCTGCATTATTTTATCATCGTTTTCAGCTTCGCCGGAGGGAAGTTTGTTCGAGACGTTTTTAAAATTCAAATTGTTCCATTGTTCCTGCTAAAATTGACTGTTTCGGTTTCAAGTCATTCCTGTCAATTTCGCCTTGCCGATGCAAACGGAGATTGGACAAAGCTAATCTGACAGCCACGACCATGTCTCGTCTCAATGCCACCATCAAGTTATTTTTTTGCTGGGGAGAACTCTTTTTTGTTTTAGTGAGCCTCACTTTCATCGTATCGGCGGGGCTTGTTGCATCAGGCCATGTCGTTGCTCTGGTGAGATTAAATATGTGTAGCGTTGATACTAAGATATCTTTATTAGTCCATTTCATTGCATTGTTCGTGTACTTATTTCTGAGTTGCACCTTTAAAGGCATTCCCTATGGCCCGAGATATGGCAATCATGGTGTTGTTGCTATCATCTACAGTATTAATATGCACGTGCTTTGGTGCTTGCGGAGCTATTCGTCAGACGTTGCGCAAAGGTAGGACGGCAAACTCTTATCAGTTTGATATCTGGTGCATAAAGAGAAACACACCTTTTATATTTCTTTGCCATGCTTTTTGCCTCTTCGTTTCTGCAGGTTGCCTCTCGGGCAGAAGGATGCTATCAATGCACACCATATTACTTATAACAGTAATTGTTTTTAGTATGTCCCAATACGAGTGGATAAATAAAAGAGCTCTCAGCATGCAGCTCGTTATTTCTGATCATACATCATATCCAGACTACGATGCCTTCGAGCGGCGCATAAGCGAATACTTTAATAATGCTTACTTCGAGAGCTTATGCTCAGACGAAACATCTTCTGCCCTTTTCTTGGATTTCGTAGATGAAAAATGTCCAGAAGAAATGAGCCAGGAGTATTGTGCTTTGTCGGAAACAAAGAAGGAAACATGTGATACTTCTTGCGCAGCCTCTAAACAATTCAACTATGATTTAATAACGTGCTGTCCCAGTGAAAAATCCTGTGAAGACGGCAACAAGATTAGTTGCCCATATCACAGGTGCCGAGTTGAATTGTTACACGAGCTTTACGCGTGGACTGGGTGAGTGATGATGCATTACACGAATACAGTAATTTCTCCCACTAGAAAATCTGACCTGTGAAGATAATTCTTTTTGACTTTATGCACAGTCCAAGCAAAGTTGTGGCCCAATTTGTGTGTGCCTTAAGTTCCATACTCCTCGTCTTGACAGGCCTCCTCATTTGCTACAATCCAAGAGATGAAATCGAAGTTGAACTCCTCAAATCAGGGGTCATGACTACAGATGATGTAGAGGCAATACGCCGGCTAAAAGAAGAAACATTGGTAAACACGAGAAGAGGCACGATTAGTTTAGATCGCCTCGATGCATTACATGCGGAACAGAAGAAGAGTAGAGACAAAAGCGGGTTTGGAATAGCTTCCAGGAAAAGAATGACGCGTGTTTCTCCAACGAGTGGAGGGTAGTAAAATGAGTTGCAATAATGTTGGCTGCAATTATTTATGACGATGTTTAATGACATATTGTGAAGCGACAATTGCAAATTTAAATTATTGAAGACACCATCTTAGTCATAGGGTACGCTAATTTTTTTGGTTTCGCTGCTAATATTTAACAGTTATCCCTAGTTAAACCAAATTAGTTTCCTCCACGCTTAAGAGCAGCGAGGCATTCACCCCAAACACCATCCATCCCTTGGTTGGCATTCACGCCTTTGACAATTCCGTGAGGCGCGTAATGTTCCAAAATTGGCACAGTCTCACCATGGTAGCCTGCCAACCTTTTGACCAAAGCTGACGATGTATCATCTGGTCGTTGCATCAAAGGCTCGCCAGTCTCATCATCCTTCATGCTTTCAGGAATTGGCTTTCCATCCGCATCAGTTTTCATACTCTTTGGTGGCGCATACTTCACGTGGTAACTCCTTCCTGATGACTTATGGATCCACCTTCCGCAGATCCTCTCCTCCAAAACCTCATCAGGCACATTCAACTCAACCACCTTAGTCACACAAGCTCCTTCCTCGGCCAACATCTTATCCAATTCCTGGGCCTGCACCAAAGTACGGGGGAATCCATCGAGAATAAATCCAAATTTGCAATCAGGCTCGCGAATGCGGTCGCGAATGATACCAATGACAATATCGTCAGAAACTAGACCACCGGCTTTCATGACGGCAGCGGCTTTGAGGCCGACTTCCGATTTAGCAGCGACGGCGGCACGGAGCATATCACCTTTCGTAAAAAAGCGAGGAAGAGATAATGATGGAATAGAAGCGTGCACCTGAGTAAGTAATAATTAACAACGAGAAAGAAAAATATTCGACCCGAATCACCAGGTCTAGGTAGTAACATCTGCATCCGAGAAAATAGTTTCGTCATGATTTTTATCCAACAGGTAAACGGCGAATGTTATTTTGAAAAAAAACATCATTTGCTGGCGTTCTACTTTGCTTCCATTTTAGGGTCAACACCACCAAACAATAAATAACCAAAAGACTGTGCAATGGGACTTACCAGTGGAGAGTTGGGGGATTCCAAGCATTGCTTCGATTTTTGGTCCATGGGTTCCTTTTCCAGCCCCCTATATTGTCAACGCGAAGAAAGCAAAAAATAATTTTCAATAATTGTTAAGAAAAAAATTGCACAAAAAAGTAGGCACAATGATTGAGATACTCATGCGGACTTACAGGAGGACCAAAAAGGATCATAATGTTCCTTGGCCAGTAAGCAGCAAATTTCTCTTCCACAGCTTGGGCACTGTCAGTTTTGGCGATGCATTGTGTTTTCTGCAAAGTTAAATGCAAATTTTTCGGATTAATATTATCGTAATGCCAAAAATCCGAGCAATTTGGATAGGTTTCACAGCAACGAGAGTTCAAAAAAAGGTGAGCTGAAGAGTGAAGTGAAAGGGACATAGCAATACCTCAGCACTTGTCCAGAATTTGTTACGATGACTCAGACAACACATCATCGCGTGGCAATTGTGCCAAAAAATCTGCACTGAAGCTCCAAATTGCAACGTACCTCCTCCTGTCCATAGGCAGCCACACCCAGACAACCCGCAGTAGCCGCAGCCAAGACGGGGAAAAATCCCCGACGAGCCTCGGATGCGGACTCTCCAGCTCCCTGTCCACGGAACAATGTTTGTGCCACAGTGGTGGATGCCGCCCTGGTGCTGGAGGATGTGGTGGCAGCGGTGGAGGCGATTCTCCTGCTGGTGGTGCGGATGAAGGCGTTGGAAAACATGCTCACGTTGGTCGCTGTGTTGAATGGTTGCAAAAGCAAATATCGAGATAAAGAATGAGAGAAAGATTGACCGCGAAGGAAGCACTGACGATGACGATGCGAACAGCCGTAGTTAATTAATAATTGAGAAAAGAGGGTTTGCCTAACATTATGTATGTGTTTACCTCTTGCTTTTAAAAGTTTGCTTCGGTCGGGTTGCCCGCTCGATCGGATCTTTCTCGTGTGTGGTCCAAAACAAATCGCCGATATTTCGGATTCAGCGGTGGAATTCATATTCATACATCATTATGTACGCTCGCAATACTATCATTAATAAAATCGCTTGTTGATAAAATCCATGATACACGACTGATTCAGCAGTCTCGGTCGTGAATCGTGTACGTCCAAAGTCCAAAGTCCAAATCCGAGAGTATCCCACCAACATCAAACGCAGTGATCCCACATCCCACATCCCAAATCCCACAAAACCCAAACTCAGTAAGAACAAAATCAATTTAATGCTTTCTGTCGTCTCGTGTATTGGAATCTCTACAAACAATGCTTCCATTAAGTTCAAATGACAGTAACGATGGCAACGATGGTACCGCCACCGCCACCTCCATATCAATGAGTTCCACAACTGCTGCTCCCAAAGCCAAGTCCAAGATACAACTTAGAAAAGAAGCCAGACTTCAAAAGAGAGCTGCGCATAAAAACAAAAACAAGGGATCATCAACCACCAACAACAACCTCGAGTCGTCCTCCAAAAAATCGTTGGATCTTGTCAATGATGACCATTCCTCTGCGTGGAAGGAATGCCAAGAATCCAACAAACTTTGGGGAGGAAGAGGCCACGGTGGTCGGGGAATACGTCTCAGTGGAAACAATTTCCAAACAATTCACCTACCATCCGTTTCTCTTTCATATGAAGGGAATGAATTATTAGTCGAATCCACCATGGATATAGTAAAAGGACACAGATATGGTTTATTGGGAAGAAATGGAGTCGGCAAATCTACACTATTGAAACAATTGGAGGCCGGGAGTATTCCAGGATTGCCTCAAGGGATGGTTGTACGGATGGTAAAACAACAAGTGGAAGGAAGGGACGATCAAACAACTTTACATGCGTTGGTAGAGGCGGATGAATATCGCACTTCTCTGTTAGAGGAGCAAAAACTGATAGAGAGGAAGATGGAGGAAGGTTTGAATTTACAAGAGAATGCTCAAAAAATGGTTGATGTTGTAGTGGAATTGGACGCTATTGACGCAGACAATGCTGAGAAACGGGCGTTGGATATCCTAAAGGGGTTGAATTTTACTCCAGATATGATACATGGTCCTACTGCTAATCTCTCTGGAGGATGGAGAATGCGACTCGCTCTGGCCCAAGCATTATTTGCTCCGTACAGCGATTTGATATTGTTGGACGAATGTACCAACCACTTGGATTTGCATGGGATGGCATGGCTTGAAAAATATTTGACAAATGAAAGCCGACAGGGTGATCTAACTCTCATTTGTGTTTCACACGATCGTAACTTTTTGGACGCCGTTTGTACAGACATTGTGGTAATGGAGTTCAAAAGATTGACATATCATGTTGGAAATTATTCTGATTACAAGCATCAAATGCAAGAGAAAGCAGCACGAGAGTCGCAAATATTGGATGCCACCGAGCGGCAGCGATCTAAGGCTATGGACTTTGTACAAAAGCAACAGCAGTCGAAAAAGTCGATAGATCCGAACAAACAACGCCAGGCGAAAATGGTGAAAGAAAAGAAATTAGACCGTATTGGAAATTATCGAGAGGATGGGAAGAGATACAAATTAAATTCGCTCAAAAAATTAAGTGAGGATTATGTTCGATTGGCACAAAAAGTGGTTATTGAGGTTGATGATCCTGTTGTGAAATTAAAGTTTCCAGACCCGACTTGGCCTCCCAGCGTCATGGATGGAAGCCCAATCATCAAATTAGAAGATGTCAGCTTCTCATATGCAAGCTCAAACTGTGAAGACGAGAGTGCTAAGTTATTGCGACACATCACTGTAAATTTGACAAAGCAAACCAAAGTAGCTGTGGTAGGAAAAAATGGATGCGGCAAGACGACGTTTTTGAAGCTAATCATGGGAGAGCTAGGCGGAGTTGGAAGTATGCAAGGGAAACTTTGGGTACATCCTAATATTCGCATGAGGCATGTTACACAGTATTCAGTTGAAGCTCTTGAAAAGTTTGCACAAAAAACGGTAGTACAATATGCGGAGGAGGTATTATCTTCTGGTAGTGCATCATCAGCCGTTATCGCCAAAGCATCAGGAAATGTCCGCCAATATTTGGGCGCATTTGGATTGGGAGGATCTCATGCTCATCGTTTGATCGCAAAGCTTTCGGGTGGCGAAAGAATGCGTTTGTGTTTTGCAACTGTTCTTTCCGATGAACCACATGTATTACTATTGGATGAATCCACAAACCATATTGACCTCGAAACACTTGACTCCATGGCAGACGCTCTCCGTGCATTCAGCGGTGCTGTGGTAATGGTGAGTCACAACCAAGGGTTTCTAAGTGGATTTTGTAACGAACTCTGGGCCTTGGACGGAGGTAGAATTAGTGTTTCTCAGGATGATGCCGAAAGCTTTGACGAGTTGTTCCACAAATATCGTTGCAATGCTCTCTCTAGCACTACTACTGGGGCATCAAATAGGCAAAAAGAACGCCAGATGAAATCAGGTATGGCAAAGCAGGCAGCTAAGCAACGCGTAGATACTTCATTCAGCACTGCCTTACTATAATTGAGCTGAATTTGGTAAACATTTGTCAAGCATGTTTACAGATATTATCGAGTACGGAAACAGTACAAAGGACAAAATACGAACAAACAAACCCAAACAAACCCACTTCATTAAATGCATCCTGAAAGATTTTTGCCAGTGCTTTACTAACAACGGCAAAATGCAAAACTGCTTGGCATTATTTTTTACTTAGTTCATATTTAGAATATTAGTGGGAAGTTTTGCATTGAATACTCCTACATAGGTATTGTGGGCCCTGCCTCTCCTAGATAGATGATGATGATAGAGGTGTCAATTTTTTTTATCGGAACCCGTCCCGCATCCCGACACGAATAAAAATCTCAAGTGTTCGCATTTTTTCATCTTTCCGTGTGTCAAAACAACGTGCACAATTAATGTGTCGAAGTTCATTGACGATATCTGCCGGAAAGGCGTCATTATTTTATCAAACAATCCTATCGACTAAGAGTTCTAATTTTTACATCCACCATTGACGCCGGCATAGAGCCATATCACAACTAGTATTTAATTGAACCACCACCCAGCAGGCAATTCCCTCCGTCATCACAATCTATTTTATATTTTTCATCATGACCACCTTTCTAAATAACACCGCAACATCGCCCATAACCTCCACCACTCCATTATCCAATCTACTACTCATTGTTGGGACTCTCTCCGTCCTTGTTCTCGTTAACGTCCTCTCGACACGCATCTTCTCCTCCTTTAAACACGATGTGCATAACAAAACTTTCCGCACAGTTTCTGATGCCGCATCTCTGTTATCCAATCCCGATTCAGTACTGAGCCGAGATGAGGTTAAGGAGTCAATAAATGGATATGAGACCTTGTTTGCGGGCTCAAAAAAGAATGTTGGCAAGACGAGTACTAGTGATAGTATCATGATCAGAGCAAAGGAGTATCAAAATATGGTGAACAGCTTTTATGATTTGGTGACTGATTTTTATGAATGGGGATGGGGTCAGGTGAGAATTGGCAATTTAGAATCGGATGCCGAACATTATGTTGTTTTCTATATGCAAGTTTAATGCTGAGAACCAGTAGAATAAAGAATGAATTGAGATATTTGTACAGTGTTTTTTTTCAATTGGTAATGCTCAATTTTGTTTAATGTTGTCTCCAAAACTGTATCAATGCAGTCTTTCCACTTTGCCCCAAGAGTAAAAGGAGAAACATTCGAAGAATCCATCGTACGCGCAGAATACTATCTGTAAGTACCATCAAGTTCGCACACAATGCTTGATTCGTTTCCGCCTTGTTGCTAACACTATTGAATTTTATTATTCTTCTTTCTATGACCTCCAGAGCCCTTCGAACCAATATTCAACCTAATTCCAAAGTACTCGATGTTGGATGTGGTGTTGGCGGGCCAATGCTAAACATTCAACAGTTTACAGGCGCTGATATAACTGGTGTTACACTCAACCAGTATCAGGTTCTTGTGGCGAACCAATATTGTGCCCAAAGAGGAATCGAGAACAAATGCCGTGCATTTCAAGGAGACTTTCAAAAACTTCCTGAACAATTTGAGGCAGAGAGCTTTGACGCGGCGTATGCTATTGAGGCTACGTGCCATAGTCCTGATAGAAGGATTTGTTTCAAAGGAATCAATCATTGCCTCAAAAAGGGTGGCTTGTTTTCGGCATATGATTGGGTTGTATTGCCAGGCTTTGATCCCAGAAACCCTGATCATGTTCGTATTAAAGAGGGCATTGAAGTAGGTTAGTTTATTTGATATCTACATGAAACAATTGGATGTACTACTCTTTCTTCGTTTTCATTTTCCCTTTTTTCATTTCATCTCAATTTCACCTCACCTTTTTTTCAAAATCAAAGGGAACGGTTTGCCCACTTTAGCCACTACTCAGGAGATTGTTAGTGCATTGGAAGATTCTGGCTTTGAGGTTTTGGACGTATTTGATGCCAGCAAGGGCGTCCATTCTAAGCATGAAATTCCCTGGTATCACACGTTGTATGGTTCCTTCACGCTCAAGGGATTCCGTATGACTCGTCTCGGTCGCATATGCACTCATGCGTTGGTGTCAACTCTCGAGTTTTTGAGGATTGCTCCGAAGGGTTCTGTTCGTGTGAGTTCGTTGCTCAATGCCGCTGCGCTTGATTTGGTGGAAGGTGGGAGAACGGAGATTTTCACACCATCTCTTTTCTTTGTCGCAAGAAAGAAATAGGTTCTTGGTGCAGTTCAGGCATATCTTGTTGCGTATTTCTGTTTCTTCGTGAAAAAAGTTCAACAGTTCATATCCGGTAATTGATGTCAGCATTCTCTTTCAGTTAGACGGTGGATAAATTGTTGTATGAGAGGCAGCATACAATATGTGCTTATATGCAATACTTTGCATTTCAGTTGAAATAAATCTTATGTTTAAATTTCATCATAGCATTCACAGTGTATTTCCATTAAAAATGCAATCTTGTCGCTCTCGTATTACGAAAGCATGGAAATGAAGAGCTTTCAATAGTAGTATAGACTACTTAACTCGTTGTTACTTACTTGCCCTAAGCATCCAAACGAGTTGGACTGATGGAGGAAGTGGTTTGTTGGTAGAACATTCAAAGAAGAATTGTTACAATAAGTTTATTGGAGAGATGCGCGCCTCTAAGTTTTTCTTAGATACTGTAATATTGTGTTGATAAAAATGAATTATACTACTGCACAATGGTGGTGTTGGGCATAAAGAGTGTCGATTGTTTGATAAAAAACAATCTTAATTATTAATTACAGTGAAAGCAATCTCAAATTGCAAAACACGCATTGATTTGTTTGAATAAAATAATGAGAGATCATAGACATTGAATACAGTGTATCTTTGAAATCACGGCATTCAACAAAAAGCCAAACTTAAAAGCGAAACAGTCCAGTCATCGCTCGTCTCCTGCGACCGCGAATCAAAGGTGTCTGATTGCCTAGAGCTCCTACGTCAATGTCTTGCAACATCACCCTGGCCTTCTTTGGCACACGACCTAATGGAGGATCATTGCTATCCTTTCCTCCAAACACTTCATACCTTCGTTTTGCATCAAGGTCAGCATCTTCCACAGCTGACTTCAATGGTGGCTTTTTGGAAAGGTCACGCATACTTGTGGCTTCGAGAAGCATTGCATCGGGATCATTGGGGTTGCGAGGATGGAACGTGTCATTTTGACGAGTGATGGCTTCCTCCATGCGTTGGTATGTCTTTGCAGCATTTCCTTCCGCCAAAGCAATTTGCCGACGAACATCGCATCCGAGACGAATCAGTGCAGGTGGAGGAGTGTCCTTTTTGTTGCTTGGGTCGGCATGTTGAGAGTGCAATGTGTGCCACAATCGCACGCCGTCCAAGTTTTGTCGAAGGCGGGCATTGCCAATGGCCTTTTCAATTATCGATTTGAGATAGAGCTCAGTTGCTTCACTGAGCATGGTGAGTGTTGGGTCTTGCTCGGCACGCGCCTCATTGTACCAAACATGATTAGTGGTGTCATCCTGCACTGGGTCAGTTGTGATACTTGGTGATGATGTTTCCTTCTCAGTCTCAACGGAACTTTGAGTGGAGGGCATAATCATAGGTCTCTCACGGCGAGCCTTTTCCGCCTCTTGCTGCTCCTTTTCCGCTTGTTGCATTTCACTCTCTGGAAGGCGCACCTTAGCCCACGCCGTACGAATCGAAACCACATTTCTCTCTCCCCATCCATGGTAATACGCTGGGAGTTTCCATGGCAACGGCGAAACATCATCATCATCCTCCATTGTTGCATCATCTGAAATGTTCGATTCCAATGCCTCTGCTGCAGCCATGGTGATTTCTTTCACTTTTTGCCTCTGTTCCTCATCTCCATACAATAACAGACGTTGTTCCTCTTCCAAATTGACATCCATTTTATGATCCTTTGACAAAAGATTTGGAATGGATTTCACATCAATCATCACTGAATGATCCACCATTTCCATCAGTCTATTATACTCTCTGGTTGCCACCGGTATCGGTTTCTTCATTCCCTGCACAGAGGAAGGTTTTGCTTTGACAACTTTCTTCTTCTTTTTGACTTTCTTCTTAGTAGTAGTAGTAGTAGTAGTAGTACCTTTGGCATCACTGACGGCAGTAGCAGAAGTCGCAACTGTAGATGGAGTTGTTGTCGCCACGACACTGGGTGGTTTACTCTCCACAGAAGCAGTTCCAAGTGCCGTGGTAATTGCTGTCCCAGCAGTACCAGCTGACATTGGTAACACTGGTTGCCCAGAGGATAATGGCAACCCAATCATCCCAGGAACCAATGTCGAAGGTTGAGGAGTGGCGATGACCCTAACTGGATCACTCGCCTTCTTATTCTCCCTCGCGTTCTTTTGTTTCTCCTTCTCCTTCTTCTCCCTTGCGCGTTTGGCTCTCGCTAGGGCATTGCGCTTTTTCTTCAGTTCTGCTTCCGACATTTTTTTCGCATCGAGAGCAGCTTTACCGGTAGTGGGAGCCGCAGCGGGCGGAGCCGTGGGTGCCGCAACTTGAGCAGCAGCAGCAGCAGGGATTGCAAGGGGGTTGGGAGGAGGGGTGGTGCTATTTTTTGCAATGGGCATTTTCTTGGCGGCATATTGTGATTGCGTCAATGGAGTTGGTGGTATGTTGGTAGGTACTACCGCTGTGGCAGGATTGGGACGAACAATGGGTGGAGCCACTGATTGGGTTGTTCTTCCCACCACAATTGGTCCTTGTCGAGTCGGTGGTTGCTGTTGCTGTACTTGTCTCATTTGCTGAGTTGTCGGATGTTGCTGTTGCGTTGTCGGATGCTGCTGCTGCGTTGTCGGCTGCTGCTGTTGCTGCGCCCCTCCCTGCTGCAATTGCTGCTGCTGCTGCTGTAGCTTTTGCTTCTTCTTCTGATTCAAAAAGTGTTCCAAATAATCATGCGCCTTTCTCCAATACTGCTCGCCCACCACCGCTCTCAATCGCGACTTCATGCTCTGCGTGAGTGATTTGAATTCGGGATCGCCGGATTTGTTCTTTTCGTAGCATTCCTTGATTTGATCTTTGGCTCGTCGGTGCATTTCTTTGTCGCGTTGTTCGAGATATCTAGTGTGGGATATTATAATTTCAATTTGGAGTTGTTGTTGTTGTTGTTGTTGTTGTTGTTGTTGTTGTTGTTGTGGTTGGATAGTATTATGATTGGTCGTTGTGTTGGTGGATGTACATACGAAAGAAATAATGATGAATGATGCGAGAATGTGACGAGAAAAAAAGGCAATGCATTAAAATGAAAGTTGACAAATTCATGACCAAACCAAACCACACAAAAACACACACACACCACAACCACACACACATATTGCAATGCAACACTCACTTCATCAAAACCCTCGTAAACATTAAAAACTGCTCCTTCTTCTTCTTTTCCTCCACCTCTGACAGCACCACGACACCACCTTGTTGCTGTTGCTGCTGCTGTTGTTGTTGTTGTGCAACACCAACAACAGAAGGCTGCGGCACAGGAGGTGGTCCCATGGCACTGGTTCCAGAATTGGAAGGGGGGCGTTGTTGTACCACATTGGGTTGCAATGGTGCCGACAGGTGGGGCGGCTGTCGTGCATGCTGCTGCTGCTGCTGCTGCATCTGTTGTTGTTGCTGTTGCTGTTGTTGTTGCTGCGAAAGATGTGTGGGATGCATCATGCGCTGCTGCTGCTGTTGCTGCTGCGATGGATGCCCCGTCGGGTATTGATTGTGCGAAATTCCCATTCGTTGTTGCTGCTGTTGCTGCTGCTGTTGACCACTGCCGGAGGAGGAGGAAGGAGCGCCGGCGGAGGATGTTCCACGAGCGACAATGGTTGTCAGGGGTGTGGGTTCAAATGGATCGGGGACCGGCTGTCTCGCCCCAACTAATGACTGCTGATGCTGCTGTGCATGCTGCTGATGTTGCTGTGCATGCTGCTGCTGTGCATGCTGCTGCTGCGGAGGAGGACCCCCCACCATTCCAGGCACCCCACCATTTCTACCACCACCCCCCGCAACACTATTTGGCATTGGCACGGCGGCCACTCGTTGTGCCGGAGGGGCCGATCGTTGGGTGGTGCGTCCTTTGGGAAGGGGGGCGGGAACTCGACCCACGGGATGAACCCCCGTGACGATGGTGCGTGGGGGCGGGTGTTGTTGTTGTTGCTGATGTTGTTGATGTTGCTGCATGTGAGGAGGAGGGGCAGATCCCGGTGCATAATTATTTCCAGGAGGCATGGTACCACTACTACTGCCGTACGAAGGTTGTTGTCGTGACAAAGGTTGTTGTTGTTGTTGTTGTGCCGCTGTTGTCGTTGTCGTTCCGACGACTGGTGGTTGTTGTTGCTGTTGTTGTTGTGGAGCATAATTGGTATTATTACTGTTGGGTGGCATTCCTCCTCCTCCTCTTTGCGGGGGAGGAACCATGGCAACACCCGAGGGTGGTTGTGGCGGTGCCGTCAAGACGGTTTTATTTGCAGCAGCAGCATTTCCAGCGGGGGAATACAAATTCTTTAATCGATTCGTCAATTCCGAATTGGATGTGAATGTCTTGTTGGGTGATGATGATCCACCCATGGCGGTCGCTCCTGGGACGGGTGGTCCCGTGGTACTACTACCGACTGCGGGGTGGTTGGTACTACTGGCAGCTGTGTGGATTGAAGTGGGTTGTGGTTGCGGTTGTGCGGCCACAGCGGCGGGTGGTCCTGATGGGGGAGCTACTGCTGCTGCTGCTGCTGCTGCGACTGGTTTGGCCACTTCTTCGACGTCGCTGTCGTCGTCGGAATCATTTCCCATTAGGATATCTTCCACGCCTCCCATCTTGAATGAGACACCGTTGGATAGTATGTAGTACTCTCTCTCTAGAGAGAGATAGATCTGCTTGTTCTGTGCGTGCGTCGTTTGAGAATTTGGTGTTGAGAATTATTCGTTCTTGTGATTACTTCTTGCTTGATTAGTAGAATAGGCGGTAGATCAACGTCGGCACAATTAATAATACGATAGAGGATTAGGAGTAAATAATACAATACTCTGCAATACTACCATAATATCGTACCATACGATAGTACGATACCGTACCAATTATTTTTTTCTGATTTTTTTCATTAATTTCTTGTGTCCCTGTTACTTGGGGCAATTTTTCCTAGGGGATACTTTCCCGCCACGCGTACAATACAATACTGTACAATACAATACTAGACAATAGTTACATGCATACTACGAACCTCTCTACCAAGCACGGTGTATCGCGCCCGCGAAACCCCTTTCTTCAACCTCTTCCTTGTCCCTTTTTGCTTTTTTCCTATTTGCATCTTCTCTAATTCAAGCAGCCCTCTCTTAAACCTCTTCATTGCCATTGCCCCTTTTTGTCAGTGCCAGGTGCACCCGCCAGGGATGATCTCCACCTCCACCCCTAATGCTTGAATCTGATTCACCACAGATTTCATCATGTGGCATTGGTATGCATCAAGCGTGAGCAAAGGAACAATACCTGGTGGGGTGGTTGCCATGTGAGGAGACACGATTTCATCCACCCACTGAATCATGCATTTTTTGTCCATCCATGCTTTCGCTTGACATGCAAGCAGACAAACAGGAGGGAATTGTGGGAACTCTTTTGTCTCAATGCGTCCACCTGGCATACCTTTGAAAATGAGCATTGACAACAAAGATGTACCATCAGCACAAATGGTGGGTGCAAAGGTTGCTCTTTTTGTGTCGCTTGTAGTGGCACCCCGCTTCTCAATGGTTTTCTTGCAAGGGTTTGTGAACAAAACTGGAGTTTGGTCCATGTTCATAATCCACTTCGGGTGCCTATTTGGTTGGCGGCATTTAACTCTTGCAACATTGTTGATGAAATCAAGAGCTTCTGGGTGTGTCTCGGCTGGTGATCTTTGTGATTGATGGGTTCCCATCCAAAAGCATAGCAGGCCTTGGAACTTCAGCCAATGGGAGACCACCATCCGCTTAGCATGAGGGGTCTTGTCTTTGAAGGTCATTAGAGACATTTTGCTTGCCTTCCTAAACCTAAAAACCATGGCTGTGCTGATACCATGGCCCTGCTTGTGTCTTTCAAAAGGGCTTCAGTATGTTCTGTAAGAAGTCCGGATTGACCAGGACGATCTTTCCTGGCGTGCCCGGGAGTGGAAATCTTTGCCTTACTTAGAAAGGCAGTCACCTCTTCAGCAACATTATTGGGAGGAATGATGTTGAGAGGGGCTTCTTCCTCTGTGGCAACTATGTATCTTTTAGCACACTCCCGGTAGAGGGATTCACTCAAATTAAATCTACCACAGGCAGTCCTGTTTGATGCAGAGGTGTGTTCCTTTTTGTATTTGTATGTGTCAATGTTGTTCACATAGCTCCTCTTGGTTTTAATGGAATAGCTTTTGCGCTTTCCATGAATGGGCAAGTTTGTCCATGTGTTCTTGTTTGTCCTCCTCCTCTTCGCTACTGCTGTCCTCCACTACTGCTGTCCTCCTGCGATTAAAGAGGTGGTGAAGGTTCATCCTCCTCCTCATCCGCATCTGAGGGTGGCACATCATCATCATAGAGGATGACGATGGTGTGCTGCCCCATCAAAAGCTCGGTTCGGAGTCCAGCCAGAATGTTTGGCTCTGCATTGCGTCATGGAAGAAGGATTATATTCGGTGGCAAGACTGGCCTTGGAATAAATGGAACATAGGAGGAGAGGAGTGTCAGGCGGATATGTGCACTCCTCTCAGTGGTGGGCAAGGGAGAGGATGATGCCGTATGAGAAGCAGAGGCAGAGGCAGAGGGCAAGGGCAAGGATTAGGGCAAGGGCAAGGGAGAGGGAGAGGCACCCTTTCTCCCTCTCGTAGAACAAATGGGTGGCTTCATTATTTAAACTAACAAAATTACTTAATAAGTTATGAAATAATCTTATCAATAATGTATTATTGCTGATTTGTTCTTTTAACTGTGGCCCGCCATAAAATCAAATCAGTTTAATTGAATGTCGCCCTATAAAATCAAATCAATTGAATTGAAATTGTGGAGCGGCTGTCATTTTTATATTTTTTTCTCGGTGATTTTAATTTTATCAAGCGGCGCACCACATTTTTCACTAACAAAATAATGCTAGCTCCTGTGCACGGTGAATAAAGCGCAGCTCTATGATTAGTGGTGACGGCAGTCTATTTGAATGTAGGAATAGTATAAAAAACACTTGATAAAGCAGTGACTGCACCTTATAAACCGTGATATGGCACTGGTAGTAGGTAGCACCACATTTTACAAAAAAAATGGACTGGAAAATTGTTTTCCCTTGCAAGGGAGGCATTATTAGACCCTGCTATAGATGCCATATTATTGTGGGAAATGTGAAAATGTGAAAATGAGATATTAAAATAGGAAGTACAATGTGCTGTCTTGCTTCTGCTGACAGTCCTTGATATGATACTTCTTTTTGTGCATCACAAATATTAATATAATCACGAGGCATGGAGGAGGAAGAGGGATTGAATATTTTGATGATGGCAAAATGGCAATGGCAATGACAGTCAAGCCACACACTTTATTATTAGTGTATGCTTCCAGTAATACCAATTGCTAATTGCTAATGGATTCATTCAAAATAAGAAGGCGTTTATTTTACTGGTTTAGTTGCCCTTTATTCTATTTCATATAATTACCAGGAATTCTTAACTGTGTGCGTGCAAACTGGGCAAACACTGTTTTACTTCTTTTCCATCATTCCTAATAAACAAATGCAATTGTGAATCACTGCATTCCAAGTTTTGCATCCCAATCAACTGTTGATGTTGATTTTTATAGGTATAGTCAATATCATTGACATTGTGGTTGCCTCCCACAGCACAAAGAATGTGAATGTGTATTGGTAATTGGTATTGGTTCAAAAAATGGTGTGTTATTAGTCACAATGATACTAGCCTCAACAATACGAGAATGACAACTGTCATATTCTAACACTGGCAGTTGATCAAAACCAAAATCAAATTAAACAGTGCACACAGTGCTGATCTATTCTTCAATGGCAATATGGTTTGATTGGGTTGCTGATGTAAAGCCTTCAGTGTTCACCAGTACCAGTAAGTGACAAGGAAAATAAACAATGGAAGAAGTGACTGGATATGATGATGACAGAGGGCAGACAAGTTGAACAATGACACTTCAACTTGAGGAGGCATTATCCTCAGATTCATTCCTCCTGCAATGGTGGTGGCCACACATATTAGTACTCATGTTGGAGGTGGTGTAATGATTTTCTGTTCGTCACAGTCACAGACAGTGATAATGATGATGATGATGATGGAGGTGGAGCAGTGTATCCTTTTTATTTAAGGCTGAGGCGGTGGTGCCGAAGCAAATGCAAATACGCATTGTGTTGGAATTGATTCTCCTGGCCTGGCATTGATGTTGGATGTTGGACATGAAGAAAAATGTTTGTGTCATTAAAGGCAATTTTGGTGACTTCAGATGCCTACAAAAAAGTTAGGAGTAAGCAGTGAAAAACACACCAATACAAAACAAGGAGAGAGAAGATGAAGACATGCCAGGGGACACTGGTTGGCATTTACCATTGTTCGTCTGGTTTGAATCTGGTTTTATATTTTATGGTGATGTGGCAAAGTGTCGTGAAGTGGTAAAGAATGATGAATGACTCGATCTTCTTTACTTTCTCTTTTTCTACCGGCCGATTGCCATATCTTTTTCCAGGGTCTCAATAAAATTACCTATCCCAATGCTTTTTCATTTCTCAATCAAATCACAAAATCCATGTTTCATGTTAAAAGTTTAGTAACAAATAAACACCCCCATGAGCAAATGGTAATACTTAAATGAGAAGTACTTAACACAAACAAAAGCAGTCCCTAACTGCTGTGAGGCATTGTGAGGTATCTACTCTCTCTCTCTCTCTCTCTCTCAATATATATATATATATATATATATATATATATATATAATACTACATATACTTTTTAGCCAGAACTTTTCTTGTTCAAATTATAATACAGTCATCTCAATACTTTTTCTCTCAGTTTGATCTATCAGCATGTATTATGAATGATTGAAAGTGTCATTATGATGTTGAGTTCAAAAGCTGAATAGTGCATTGTTATTCTTGACAAATGCTGTATTTCTTGTTGCATATCAGCATTTTTCTTGTGCCCTTAAGGAATAAAGGTAAGCAATTTCTTGAACAAAATGATAGAAGTTTTGTTCCTGACTATCAATTAGCCCAAAGAAAAAGTCATAATTGTTATCTTGCTATCTAGTTCCTGGCATATTACGCTTAGGCAGTATTTTTCTGTAATTTGTCCTAATTATTGAATGCACAACTTCGAATATCAGGGCATATGGTAAATTCGAACTTCCATTTAGTTTGACAATTGCTTCTCTAAACCAAGAATATATTCTTCGTCCACGGCCCCTGTAAGTCCAAACCTTAAGCAAACTTCCACCAATTCTTTCGATGCATCCCTTGCTGTTGCTTCCAAATATTCATTCTGCACAATCCCTGGTGGAGGTCTAGCCACATGTAACAATTTATCATAATAATGAGACATCATGCTACTTCTTTCGCTGTTATCATTTGTGTTGCTCCCATTTTTCTTTCTTCCACCTATCTCACCCTTCAAATACTCTTCAAACCTTTGCGGAGTGGCCAAAGTCCAAACATCTTTTTCGCAGGATGGACGAGGGGAATCGTATAAATCGTCATTTTTCCAAAGAGGTGCACCAGTTTCTCTATTGTATTGATAACATCGTACCACGCCGATGGATCCTACTGCCTCGAGACGGTCCGACCATCTCGGTATAAGTAGGTGGTAGGTTTTATTTTCTAAAATTTCGGGAGGGATGGAATTGCCATTTTCAGCGCAGCCGACCCATGTAATCATTTTCAAAATATTTTGTATGTTTGCTTGAGGAATGCCTGCAGATTTTGATATTTGTTGCGCATTTGGTAGGTTCGACAAGTCCTCCGTGATTGATTGATCTTTCTCATTTGATGGAAAGTATTTGCGATCGTCCACGTCATGAAGCATAGCTGCTACTCTAATTTCCATTGCCGTAGTGTCCGATATTTTGTGTACATGTGGTGATTCCTTTTGAACATTGCGATGGCTGTCAATTGCGTTTACAGCATGGAGATGCACGGCCATGACATGAGGAAGTCCATGCGATTCGCCAATTTGGGGGTTTTGCTGGTAGAATATTTTTAGTTGAGTTTGAACACGGTCGCAGTAGACTTCTGGTGTGGGTGTAGGCGAGGGTGTGTGGGACATTATTTTTTCTGGCAGGGGGTTACGCCGACTGAGATGATCTGCTGACTGTTTCTGCACAAACGATGCATGTATTATTGTGGCGTGCCTGGTAATCAAGCCCAATTGAAGGCAAATTAAAGCCAAATGCTTTCTCTTCGAGTAGTGATGAAGGTATCATCGTCGTTGAAACCGCGCTACGGATGTGAGTAAATAATCATGTCGACCTTGCTTTGTCGACCAACCCATCGTCATGAGAAAAAATGGCGCGCCTCAAACAAAGATTTTGTGCGTGGGAATCTGTAAATACATATCGTACTAGTACTACGAATAAAAAATAAGAGATGTTGAAAAAATAATAATCGAATCACACATCATTCATAAAAAAACGTACTAGTACCTATGTTCTCATCAATGAATTATTGTGTAGCAACATAAAAAAATAACAGTAATATCGATCAAGATGAAAGTCGCCGTCGTCACAGGAATGGGACGCACAGCCGGCATAGGCCATGCAATCTGCACCACTCTCCTCGAAAGCGGCATGTCGGTTATTGGCTTTGATCGCAATCCTCTCGAATCTTCCTCTTGCCTCCCCAAAGCATTTCCCCATCAATTCTGTTCACGAGTATGCCGTGTCGATTCAGATCCAGGAAATTTACGACACAATTTATCGTCGGCGTTAGATGAGTTAGGACAATCGTATGTGGATGTGGTTGTAAATAATGCTGGCATGTCTTCTGCGTATATGCCCGAGAACATATTGGGCGCTGATATCTCCCAGAGCGAGGAAGAACGAGAGGTTCATCGGATAGAAACCCGTATTAATCAATATGACAGTTACATTCAAAGCAATCTGCGTTCTGCCTTCATGGTGACTGAGGTATGCAAGCCATTCTTTCCTCCATCGAATAATGACGACTGTAACAGTGGTAAACAAAAACCGACAGCCAGTATTATTCACATTTCAAGCACGCGAGCTCACTCCTCGGAATTTGGACCATCCCACGCACAAGAGGGTTATGCCTCTGCCAAAGCTGGATTGATTGGACTGACGCATGCTCAAGGAAATTCTTTGGCAGGAAGAGCTCGCGTCAATGTTATTTTGCCTGGATGGATTGATACAGAAGACAAAGATAGTGGTTATGTTCCGTCAAAGGAGGATCATGGGTGGCATGCTGCAGGAAGGGTGGGGGAGCCAAAAGACGTTGCGGAGATGGTGGCATTTTTAGCAGATGAAGAAAGGAGTGGGTTTGTGACTTGTCAAGAGTTTGTGGTGGATGGAGGTGTCTCAAAAAGGATGTACTATCCTTAGCCCGACCACGTCGCATTTCAGGATACATTAGATTAAGTTGGATTAGATCTCGATCTGTTGAATAATGACGTCCTAAAATATGTTACATTCCTCATTTCTCTCTTTAAAAATATTTTGTCTTGAACACATCTTTATCGTGCTGTTTCTTCCTATCACTCCTCTGTGTAATTTCTACGCTTCCGTCATCCCGAATGTTTGGTCGGTCGAGCCTATTAGCATATGGTGGCTCCAAAACTGCATGCTGTGCTTCATTTAAATCATCATAAAATTTGGATGGCCACATTGTGGCTCTGTCAGTTGCACCATCGCCCTGGAAATAGGATCTCCCATATCCCATGGTCGCAGGAGCAAACCTATACAATGCACATCTCCTTTGAGTCTCAGATGTCCATCCCATTGCACCATGGACAGTCCCCTCTGAAAACAATACTACATCTCCTGCCTTGGTTGATGGTTGCACAATGTATTCGCTATGGGCCAATCCATCCACCATACCAGGAGGCATTTTAAAATTCGACTTGTGGCTCCCCGGGACGACGCAGAATCCACCGTCTCCGGGGTTGTGGTCCACTAACATCACATTGCAACCCAACAACGCCGAGCGAATGTTGCCATTATGACAAGTATATGCCAAATTAGAATTATATTCGCCCGAAGTACAATCCACCGTCCCTCCATGGAGTTGAAATCCCTCTCCTCCTTGATTATTCATCAATACAAACGGAATATGATCCAATCGATATTCCTTTCCAAGCAATCCATGAAACAATGGTAATGGTACCAATCTAGGATGTGCCAAAATAGATTTGAATACACGAGATTGCACTTCTCCCCATTCAAGAATTCCGCCTAGATCGAGGCGGGGTGGCCCCGATCCATACATTGGCGATCCTTCCACGGCATTGCGGAGGGTGGGATCGGAGCGGGAAATGGAATTATCCATGTTTTGATCAATGGCCGCGTGGCAGGCGGCGATTTCTTCAGGGGTTAGGACATTGCGCACGATGATGAATCCGTTGAGATCGAATAAATAACGCTCGGCTTCGGTCATTTCTTTCGGATAGGGGGTAAGATCGGCCATTGTCGAAAATCCGTTGGTTTGATTTGTTGTTGGCGAGGGAGTGTTAAGTGACACAGAGAGAGCGGATCTAGATGAGGGCGATCTTGGTTTTGCGATGGCCGCGGTGAACGTTGCCGATGATTTGGTCGAGGAAACGCCACGTTGGGGCAGTGTTGAAAATGCAGCTGTAGCGAAAGTCCGCCGTGAGGATTGTAGAAGAAGCATGTAAATACTGATCGTTCGACGGTGTATTGGCAGCATGAAGAAGTCGCTCAATGAATAATGAATGCAGATGCGCTGCTTCGGTTTGTGGAATTGACGATGGGATTGATTGAATCAGAAAAATGTGTGATATCTCGAGAGAATCTGATGAGAGAATGATGGGGAAAAAAAGATGTGATCGGTGATCGCACTGAGTCATCAGAATCAATAAATACGATACTCTTTTCGTTTCATCAAATTACAAATTTATCGAGACCTGCAAAAAAATGAGATTGGTCCGTCCTTTTGAAACAAGGCAAATTTGAAATTTGCATGTTTTGTACGTTTTTCACATTTTTTTATGACCAAGTTGCATGATTATTTGACCATTTCGTACCACCATGCAATGTTATATTACAAAGAAAATTTTCTGCATTGCATCATTTGGATAGTCTGAGGCCATGCTGCAGTAACACTAGGTACAGTTATAACTAATGATGAATAGAAAAAGTACACATTTGAGAAGTGCCCTGATTATTTATTGATTCTTTAGCGTTGAAATATCAAGTAGTTGCAAGAGTAGTTTCAACTGAATTTACACTGCTTCAATTCGTGTAACCAATTCTCTCAAAAATTCTGCTTGAACTCTTTGAGCCATTGATCCGTTCTCCAAGCCTAAAATAACACTCTCCATTGTCCTTTGCACTTCCTTCACCAATGAATCCTTTGTTACGTCTCCTCCCGCAGTTCCTTGTTTAATTTCCGCCTCCCAAATATCTGTATCAACGCGAAGCAATTTTTCTAATAACTCTGATGCTGCACTGTTGAGCTCAGAAGTCTTCTTCTCTGCTGCTTCTACGAGGGCATCGGCAGCAGCCTGATCTTCTCCAGCGAGAGCGGCACCAACATTAGCTTGGAGTTGGACACGGGCACGGGAGATGGCGGTTCCAGCATAGATTTGAAGGGATTTTTGCATAATTGCTACCATACCATCCATACCATCCTGATTATGGTGTGTTTGTATATTCACAATATGGCCAATGAATCGACGGTGACAATAGCTCATTCGTTTAATAAAAATTCATGATAAAAAAATAATAATAAAATACAAAGAAAATATCCTTCTACCTACCTGATGAGCTTTGTTCATCCATGCATCAATTGTAGACAAGAACCCCTCATTTAAATCAGCCCCATCCAATCCTTCCATCACAGCACGCATGGCATCTACCCTCTCCGAACTCAACGGCACCAAAAACTCTCCACTATCTGGTTCACTCGCTGCTTTCACAACCTTCTCCACATCCTTGGCCCTCTCGTCCAAGTTCTCCTCCGTCACGCTAACGACAGCCTGAATCGTATTCACCAAATTTTCCGCCAAGGCGCTCAATCTCTCCTTATCCGCGGGGTCAGTTGCTCTATCCGCTCGTTCGGCAATGCGCAAAAAGAAACGAGGAGAAGAAACCACACGAATGGCACGAGAGACGGCGTTGGGAAGTTCGTATGGTTTTGCTTCGGATAGTTTGGTGATCATGTCGTCCATGATAGCGAGTTCGTTAGCGGTGGGTTCACGTTGCATTCCTTCCAAGCGGGATGTTTTGCGTTGGGGTTCATTGTCTTCGCTTGAGAGGTACAGGGGGGTGTTTTTGGAGTAGCTGCGGTGGGCGACAGAATTGGCTGCGAGTGGGGCCGGCGCAAACGCGAAGCATGTTGATAGGGAGGCGAGGAGGAAAAACAATTTCATTGTTGCTGAATTTGTTTGATGAAGAAAAGTATTGTGATATCTCGACTCGCGATTGGCGGAAATATTATTTGTCTTGTGTTCCGCAACTCTCTCTCTAGAGAGAGCGCGCTTTGTTGTGTGGTCGTGGCTTTGTGAACTTTCTGAAAAACACGCACTTACGTCCTTCCTACGTAGGAATAAATATTTCCAAAGATATCGTGTGATTCTTGGCAAATAATATCCATTTTTGTTTTTTAATGATGGCGATGAATGACTGCGATGCTGTCCGCGGTCGTCGACGTGCATAGAGGTTCTTTAGAGTTGACCAGCCATAAAACTGGACGACATCGCCTGCCGTGCCGCATGGTATCTTCAATTAAATAGAAGAGACAATACGCAATATTCAAAGACAGCCAATGTACGGTCTTGATATGGCTGGACTTCTCGATCCTCTATATCTCGTGCAGTCGAACGGAGTACTAAAATCACAGATTTCAGCTATTTCAGAAATTAAGAATATGAGCGCTAGCGCCCGTGATTAGTTTGTCGTCGCTATTCGTGTTCGTGCTTCCGCAAAAGTTCCATAATTTATCATCCAGCAAAGTGTTGAGTATTTTCCACTTCGCCAGAGTCCCGACCCAAGACGATCTGATTTCCGACACTTGATAATACAAATCCATCAAACCGAATCATCGTACAACCCGCAAGCCTTTTTAGACAAAAATCACAAAACATGCTCCTCCCACTTGTATCCAATATTTGCTGGGCAATTCGCCATACTCTATTATTCTTTCTCAACCTGACAAACAAAATATTTTTTCAAAATGAATACTGGACGCCATTGTTATATTACGCAATTTTGGCCATGGTTATCATGATACCGTTCTTGGCTGTACTGTTATGGTGTTGCTTGGCGACAGAAGAATGGTGGATAGAGGGGGAAACCAAGGACGTTTTGAGGAGGATGCTGAGAGAGGCAGAGGAGGCGAGAAAAAGGGAAGAAGGGGAAATGAGAAAGAAAAAGGGAGAATGATGTCTGTTTATTGTGTGGTTTACGAAGTTACGTTGTAAATATCTTCTGGAAAGAGGCCTCTGCTAGCCCAGGCTAGCCCATTCAATATATTACAAATATGACTGGTTTTCAAGAAAAACCGAATGACGGACTAAAAGAAAAATTTTGGTAGTCCAAAAAAAATCACTCACATATCAGCAACTTGCTCAAAACATGACTGATCTGTAACAGAAAACAAAAATTTGGAATAATATGAACCATGATCAATCATTTTCTGCATTGAACATTAAAACAACTATGGGCGCCACCAAAGGTAACATCACCTTCTGCGATTGTATTCACTTGCAATAACGCTATTTGTGGTTTTCATTTGCTAGGAAATTTTGTTGTTGCTGTGATTGTTTGTTTCGAACTTTCTCTAA
Organism: Conticribra guillardii; assembly: GCA_036939335.1. Lineage (NCBI taxonomy): Eukaryota > Bacillariophyta > Thalassiosirophyceae > Thalassiosirales > Thalassiosiraceae > Conticribra > Conticribra guillardii. The sequence continues at coordinate 25,732 of JALLAR010000013.1, forward strand.
TATCCTTTTCAAAAAGGAAGGAAATACATGCATATCATTATATACATAAAGTACTGCATATGAATATTATTATTGTTTGTGAACAAATAAAAATATTTTTTCTCTAATTAATACGTAATATTATGTAATATCATGCATGGAATAGTGCAAAACTAATCATGAAAAATATTTTAATGTAACTCTCTCAACTCAAGAAAGAATGATGTAGACATTACATGATTTAATGTGAGGATAATGTTCATGCTGAACTGTTCAAGAGGTATTACAGTATCTCTTCATCGAGTAAAAATTGGCGGCATTTTGGTGCGTGGTAAGAAAGGTGTAAAAAACTGTGCTGTCGACTGTCAAGGAAACAATCTGGACGGATCTGGAATATGGAGGCGATCTGATGGAGCGATAATTCGTCTTCGTCGTGTTGCCAGTTGCCAGTTGCCATCGACCTTGACAAAAAATAATAATAATACAAATCTATACAAATGTCCTTCAAACTCACGATGGTGTCGACATGAAACGATGAAACGCAACAAAATCATTAACAATAACTCCAACGCCAGCACGGGTGCCAATGCGAATGTCAGCGTTGATGATACCATTGCAACCTTTGCCAATCGTTTGCCAGCAAACAATATTAGACGGAAACAATCTCTCCGACCCAATCAAAGCCACTTTCCCTATTTCCTGCTGGTACGATTTTTCATACTCTTCACTTTTGCATTCATCACCATTGCACTTGTAAAGTTGCATTTTCACCTGGCAGATATTGAGAACAGGCATGCCGCAGGGATTTATGAGGGGCGTAGTGCAAAACATTCAACTCAAATAACCAATGGCCAGCAACCATTGAAAAACCAACCCCTCGACATCAAAATCTCGAAATCAAACATTTATGAAAGCAACGAACGAATACCTGGCAGAGGGGCTGGGTCCAAAAGGGGAAAAGTTCATTGCGACTCAGATGTATCATCCCTCGTTTCCTATTGGAATAATCCATTAAGCGATGCCGATCGGGAATTTCAATCTCCATTTCTCAACAATCCTTCCAGCAATGACGTGATAAATTCAGAAACGAGGTATCTATCGTTTGAACCTGACAAGGGAGGGTGGAACAATATTCGAATGGAATTTGAAATAATGGTTGTTCTTGCAGCAGCTACAGGTAGAACATTAATTCTTCCAGTGAGTTGATTGTTACATCTTTTAATCTGTATTACATTGGCCTTTCTAATTTAAACTTCCTCTTTTTTATCTCAACTGCCTCTGTTTCTGATCGCAGCCTGATCATCCATTTTATTTGCTTCAAAAGGACAAGGAGGTTAAACAACGTGGGCTGCAGCATTTTTTTCATTATCAAGGACCCACAAATAGCAGTGCTACTGCAGATGTTAAGGGTGGCGGGGGATTTAATGAGGTGGTTAAAACAATTTCCACACAAGCTTTTTTCCAACGTGAAGTCTTTGAAAAGCATTCTTACTCTCTGCCAACAGATGAAACCAACCGCACCAAACTATTGGCTGCCACAGAAAAATGTGATATTCGTAAGTTGATGTCTAAACAAGAGAACACTCTCCTTCTGTTTATGTTTTTTCTTCTCGATACTAACTCTTTTTTGTTACTTTCCTTTCAGGGCTCAAAAGTCCCAAATCATGCATTGTTTTATATGATTACATGGCTCAGGTGGCAGATTATGTTCCCGACTGGCAAGGGGAACATCATTGTTTGATTATGGATGATGAACATTGGTGGGATTCAGATGGAGAAAAATTGGCCATGCAACAGCACCAAAAGGAAATCAAACAATTCTGCGCTGGAAGAAGTCCCGCGTTTTACAATGATCAGACCCACAATGCACGCCTTCTTCATTTTCGGTCGCATAGCAAAGACAATCGTTTATTGGTTCATTTCTATGCCTTCGTCTATTTTACAAATCCCATGGTAGGAAACTATTATAAGAGAATGGTGAGAGATCGTGTCCGATATGCAAATGAGATCTTCTGTGCAGGAGGAAAGATTATCAAGTCATTATTGGAAGAGGCTGGGAAAAATGACAATAATGGAGGATCTGCTAGATATGGTGCTGGCGGTGATCTTTCTCCTTTTGGTGGTTATTCTTCTATGCATATCCGCAGAGGTAAGTATTTGGAGAATCGTTGCATCACGGTCTCATGTGACAGCATTGATGCAATATCATGTCATTCTCTTGTAAAACATGTTGATTTTCCGTGCAATAATGATACACTTGTCCTTGGTTTATATTGGTATGATCTTCAGGTGACTTTCAATGGCCAAAAATGAGAATTTCTGCCGAAGAATGGTATGAAAATACAAAGAGCATTTTTCGTCCTGGAGAGTTGATTTATATTGCTACAGATGAAGCGAACCGTACATTTTTTGACCCTCTAGCTGAACATTACCAGTTAAGGTTTTTGTCAGATTATAATGATTTGACAGGAATGGAAAAATTGGATCCCAATTTCATGGGAATGATTGATCAGGTAGTTTCGAGTCGAGGTCGGGTGTTTGTCGGGACATATTTCAGTAGTTTCTCGGGGTTCATTGGTCGGATCCGTGGGTATTTTGGCATTTCGGGAAAGCAGATGTATTATGGCTATAAAGAGTACATGACTGAAACACACAAGTGGGTTTACCCAAAGTCAAGTTACAGTGCACGTGAGTTCCCCATTGGATGGGTTGGAATTGAGGGTGATACTGAGCCGACAGCAAAAGATTTTTATTGAAATTAAAGTTTGACTTGAGTCCACACATTTTTCTCTGCGTTGTCGGTTAACTGAAAATATGTAGCCAGCATTTTTTTCTAGAATGAGATTCGATTCAATCGTAAACTATGAAATCAATTAGTCATCAAGTAAGTCATCTAAATCCCCATCATCTCCCCAATCTGCATCATCATCGTCCCCATCTAATGCATCTGCCATAAGTGACGCGGATGGAGCTGATATTGCGGATGCCATTGTGGTTTGGGCTTGCCAACCCCCCGACGATGGAGCTGGTTTGGATACGCCACCTGCTGGCTTTGCTGGATAGTTTGACAACCCCATGGATGCAAAAATATCGTCTTCGGAAGTATCAGCCTTTTTAGGTGCTGAAGGCTTTGGCTTTGTCGGTGCGACCTGTGGCCTTTGGCCGAAGCTCGTAATCACCGGTGCTCCACTGCCACCCATTTGTCCCAGTAAATCCTCAATAGATTGTCCGGAAGCCGGTGGTGTGTCGGTTTTATTCACTCTAGGTGCTGGTTCATCTCGTTGCAATGTTGTCATGCCTAAAGAAGAAGAATTGGTAGAGTTCTTGGTGGTTGAAGATGGTATTTGATGTTTTTTGTCCATAGCACTGGTATTGTTGCGGACTGAAGTATATGAGCTTTTTGGAGGGACATTTGCCTTACCCCCGCCATTGACAGGGCCTGGTGCAGGCTTCTTTGATTCGGACAAACTCATGGCAATCGCCATTGCCAAGTCATCCTCCTCTTTAGCTTCATTTTCTCTGATTCCAGACATCTCCAAGTTTGGTGTAGCAATGTCATCTTCCTCCCATCCCCATTCTTCGTCGGTCGCCGTTGAAAGAGGAACAGTTTCTGGTCCAAATGAGCTACTACCTGATCGCTGTCCAAATGCTGATTGACCACCTGGCATAGTTGAACCACCATTTTCTCTACTCCCTCCACTATTCCCAGCATTATTAGCAGCCCCTGCCGCTCGAGATGCCAATGCCACAACAATGTTCACCACTTCATCCTTGACAGCACCCGCAAGCCCTCCCGCTGGATCGGCACGTTGACGTTCCAACACACGTGATCGAAACACCAACATACCCGCAAAAAAGGCAGCAAGAAAGAGAAAATGAAAAGTGGATTTCACCATATCGAAGTAGCTATCTTCCTCATCCTCCCAATAGTAGGGATCATTGCCATTATTTTCGTTTGAGATGGGAGGTTGTTGATTTTGCTGTGCGTTGGAAATCATGCCTCCATCTCCTCCTCCATCAGCAGGGAGTTGACTTGCCGCTGCTACCGCTGCCAATGCAACATCCCACCCTTCTCCTGTAAAAATTGCGCTATTGTCCTCGGCACATTGATATGCTCCTCCTTGAAAACTACTATCCATTTGTGTCATTTTTGATGCCGAAGAACATGCGAGCGGCCCTCCTCCCATGGCCACCCAGTAGCAAGGTTCCTTCTCTTCTTGCAACTGTCCAATAGCTATATCTACGCAATCAAGGCAAGTTGGCATATTATCACAAATTGAAGTTGGAGCATTGGGCGGATTCAAGCCACCTTCGGTGTTGACATTGCCATCATTTGGAATCGAGTTATCAACAATGACATTATTGCTGCCGTTTTCTGTCTCACCGACGACCACATCTCCCCCAGTCTCACTAGGAGGAGCATTACCATTATTCTGTGAACCTTCCCCCCCTTCCTCTGCAACCACCCCATTCTCTGGAACTTTGTCTGCCTCGGCAGAAGTTTCATTTTCTTCACGATGGTACATAATATGTGAATCCTCCTCCCCTCCTCCTTCGAGCATACCGTTGTTGCCATTATCGGGATTATCCGAGGCATTATCATTGTTCTCACTCTCCACCATTGCAATGGAAAATTCCGAGGTTTGTTCGTCGCCAATCATGGTACTTTCATCATTGGAACCTTTGACAAAGGAGTAGTCAGTACTACTACTTTGTCCCTGGGTTTTGACAACACCACTTGTCCTACTATCCACGGCAACGTCAACATCAATGTCGTCATCATCATCATCATCCTCATACTTGGATTCACTAGCAGGCAATGCATTACTTTTGACGACATCCACCCCCTCATTCACTTCCCCAGCTGCTTTTGTTTCGGAGGAAGCCACTAAATCCGTTATTGACTCATTATTTTTCCCCTCGTCTCCCATTATTGCACCTGCATCCGCACCATTGGCATTGGCAGCGTTCATCACGCTCACAACGCCGTCATCATCATTATCATCGTCATCATCATTATTGGGCAAACCGCCTATGGCAGCCACATTGCTCCCTTCTTCTGTCATTACTGCGGATGTTGATTCAGTCTGCTCTTTACTCGCCACAGCACCTGCATCTGCATCCTCTGCATCTACTGCATTTTCCACATTCGAGTCATTTGAGTCATTTTCCACATTTTTCACATTTGATACAACTGCAACACCACCACCATCATCATCATCATCATCGTCATCATTAGGCAATATAATATTATGAACATTATTCTCATCACCTTCCTCGCCCCCTTTTTCAAAAACTTCATTATCCGCCATTGATTTCATTTTTTTTTTACCTTCTTCTTCGTTCGCTCCATGAGAAACATCATTTGGTCCGCCACCATCATCTTTTGCACCATTTGATACAACATTTGCCACACCATCATCATCATCATCATCGTCATTGTCATTGGTGTCATTTCCACTCGCACCACCCACACCAGAATTATTGGCTGGTAAATCCTTCACTCCTCCTCCTCCTCCTCCTCCATCTTCTTCTCCTGCTGCTACATCTGTGGATGATGCAAATGATGCTGCCGCAAGAGACTTGGATTGTTCCATCGAATCGTATTCGTCCAGAGCGCCAGTGGCAACAGCAGCAGCAGCAGCAGCATTGTCGTCGTCGTCATCATCATCGGGCCAAGCCATGTTGGCATTATTGTTGGCATCAGCGGCAGGGGCACCCTCCTCTTGCTCCATGAATGTCTCACCACCACCGGTGTCGTCGTCATCGTCGTCATTGGCACCCTCCGCAACGGACCCCGCCACGCCATCCCCCTCCCCCAACAATTTCCTATATCCATCGCCGCGAATCGTGATAATATTATGCCGACCATTTGAATCATCGCTGCCGCCAGTAATGCTTGCAGCAGCTGCAGTTGCAGTTGCAGGAGCAGCGGTGGCGGTGGCGGTGATCGCATGGCATGCGAGAATGTTTGCAAGCAGTAGCATTACTGCCAACAGTGAATTATTGAGCAATGACATTCTTCTCGTCGAGGGATGGTCACGGGCATTGTTGGCATTGGCATTGGTATTGTTATTTTTGGTGGTGTGGCGAGTGGTAGGATGGACGTGTCGTTGGTGCTGACGACGAGATACATTGGTGCTTTTGTTGGTTTCGTTGTTGTTGTTGGTGGTGGAGGTCATTATTTGGTCGAATGCGTCTTGTTCGAGTGGGTCGTCCGTTCGTGAAGCTGCTGTTGGCGGTGACAACGTGTCGAGCGACGGCATTGTTTATTTAAAACTATTCCCTACTATTGTACTACTGCAGCGCTCTAGAGAGTAGTAGTATGTTGTAGTCTCGCTGTCTTTTTGTCAATGGTGCAGCAGTTCTTTCCAAGATATTATGGTACTATCAACTCCAATATTATCATCTAGTATTGACCTATTGACCATGCCAATTCTCAATCTGATCAGTTTTTCTTGATGATCCTTCTCTTTTAGTATGGTACATATTGTAGCTAGAGCTACTAGTACCTACGATACTACCTAAAGCGGGGCGGGCGGGGGCTCGTCTGAGTCTGTGAGAATATCGCTTCGCGCTCGCTAGAGCTGTCGCTCGGCTGTCGGCTGGCTGTGTCGTCGATCGTGCATTTGAATTGTCTGTCGGTCGTCCGTCTGCGTGTATTTTGAATGAGAACTCCGCGAGATTGATTGTCCCCGTTATGGTAGTATCTATCTACTACTCTCACAACATCTGTCCATGGCATGAAAGAAGTCGCACATCGATCGTCTTCTATCGCACAACTCTCTACCTCTAGATAGAGTAACCATGATACTGACCATGACGTTGAAAGATGATGATGATCATCGTAATATCGTAGGTATGAACAACCCACAATACCCGAGCGAGCCCGAGCATAAAGGACCGTCAACTGGTCAATTTAACCGGCACGCAATCAAATAATAATCAATATCACTATCAATCAAAAATGCCATTGTAGTAGTATGGCAATCACATCCGGAATAATATAGATACATTACAATTACAACAGCATGAAGACGGACATGGTGTTTTCTCATGATGGTGGTGGTAGTAATAGTCGTGATGGAAGTGATGATGGACAAAGTGACTGTAATAATAATGGGGAATCGCACAAGCTATTATTTTTGTCGTCAATCACATCATTTCCACCCTCGATGGCAGCGCCGCCATTGTCGATACCGCCACCAGCAACCATAATCACAAATAATAACACCACAAATAATACCACAATCACAAATAATAATACCAACATGACACAACAACAACAACAACAACATCCTACGCATCGCAATGATATCCACTACGAAACCCTCCCCACCGAAGTCCTCGGCCTCATCGAATCCTACCTCCCCCCATCCAATTGCGCACACCTCTCCGCCACATCCACGTCACTTCATCGTCGATGGACGGCGCGACGATGGCAGTGCACCTTTACATTATTGCATGGCAAGAATAATAAGAGTAGCAGTCGGTTAGAAAGGAGTGGCAATTTGAAGAGGGAGCGGAGGAGGGTGGTTCGTTTGGGGGAACAATGGAGGAGAATGAGGTCATCATTGCTGCGTGACAGTAGTGGTGGTGGTGGTGGTGGCAGCGAGCATTTCAAACAACAACGAATGCTACAATTGCAACAAAAATATGCACATGCCATTGCAAGATACGATGAATGCTATGCGGATGGATGGGAATTCACATTTGTGGGATGCTGCCATGATCGAAGGGAGGACTCGTGCTTATTTCAAAGCAACAACAGCAATAGTAACAATACTTGCAGTACCACCAACGCTACTACGTGCAATAGCTGCAACTGCAATCGCAACAACAATGATAACAACAATGATAACAACAATGATAACAACAATAACATCAACAACAATTACAATAACGTCAACAATAATAATAACAACAATATCCACAAGGAAGACTACCATCCCCAAGACATGCCATCCGCCATCACCACACAATTCAACGTCACCGCCCTGGTCCCATCCCTTCGACGAGCCTATGTCGATTTATGGGATACCATCGAATTATCGCTCTTGGGATATTACGACGCATCACCCGAATACAATACTGCTGCTGATACTGCTGCCGCTGCCACTGCTACTACTACTGCCGCCGCGGCTGCTACTGCCACTTATCCTCCACCTCGATATCCCGTTCCAGCAATCATGCGCATACTACGCACATTTGTCTTTTCGGAATTGGCAGACTATTTATTTTTTGTCGTGGGGTTGAAACCATTGGCCGCGAATGCATCGGCCGGGAATGGGGGAAATGTTCTTGGGATGAGGAGACGGAGGAGGAGGATGAGGAGGGATGGGGGCGTTATGGGTCCCGTGTTGTCGGGGGGGTTGGTGCAGCAACAGCAGCAGCCACAACAGCAGGACATGGTGCATAGTCACAATAATGGCAATGAAACTAATGTGTTGGCGGGTAGTAGCAGTGGCAGTAGCAGTAGTGCATCATCCTCTTCGCCATTGCAACCAAATACTACTTCAACATATTATAATAGCAGAGGAGGATCGCACAACAATGATGCAATTGCTACCAAATTACAACAAGAAAGTGGCAGTCATCAAGGGTCTCCCACTACCACAACTCCATCTGCATACAGTGCCAACACCAACACAGCCGCAGCCACCGCCACCACCACCACCAACATAACCATGGAAGAAATTACCAGCCTACGAAATACCGCCACCACAATGTCTGCGTGGAAATTGGCATGTATTTTACGAGAGCGAGGCGTGGGATGCTTGCGTTGTGCAATTTGCGATCGTATCGACTTGATGGGAGATGATTTTGAGGAGGACGATAATTATTGCGATCATGCTGCTGGCATTGTGGGTGGGATTCATGGTCACGAAGGAGAGGAAGAGGATGATAATAGCGACGACGACAATCTTCTTTGGAGTGATGGTGATGTGGCAGGCGTGGAGAGTAACTTGAGGAGAAGTCGTCGCACAGGACAAACAGCATTGAATCATCGCAGTGGTGGTGGTGGTAGCAGTGGGCGGTCTCCCTTTTTGAGAGAATTTCAAAAGCGAAGCGGAGGAGGACAAGCATGGATGACACCATGTCAGTGTCCGGAACTCGTTCATCGACAATGCCTAGAGAAAAAACTGAAACTTACTCCCAAATACTTGCCGTGGGAACTTTTCAAAGTTCGGTTTGGGCATCTTTGGGGTGTCATTTGTGCTCCATTTTCTGCGGACAAAGTTGTGGCAGGGCAAGGTCGGCAGCATGCAGAACAACGTTATTCCTCAGACCAAAGTGAAAGAATCCCATCAGCTTCATTATCAATTGACAATGATGTTTCTGCATGTGAATCATTAGCACCAAGAGTATGGATTTCATATGATAATCCTCTTCCTATTCGAAGGCGACGACAAACTCTCGCCAGTTGGGATGGTGCAGAAGAAAATGGAGATCACGTTATTGCTGTTGATCAGTTTGGACGATTCTGCTCTCCTGCAGCCATGTGTGAAACTTGCGGTGGGCGCTACCTCCGCACTGTTCGCTTGCCTCGTTCCAAATCCGAAGTCATTGCAGCTTCTCTGTCTGATCCAATTTCCATGATGCGGGCTGCTTCGACATTTATTCATTTTTTATTGACATGTGCGTTCGTTGCTGCCTGTGAGGGAATGTGCACAGATGATAGTTGCCTTTCGCATCGAACTTTACTTGAAACTCCATTGGGCGTGCTGAAGTGGCCGACTACTGGAGTGAATGGATTTGCACTGGCATGGTGGCAATTGCAGCAGTGTTGCATGCTGCACATTTTCTTCAGCCGAAGATTTGCAGCGATCGTAGACCGACTTTGGATGGGACCTATATCATTCTTTTACTGCCGTCTCTATTTTTATTTTATTGTGACTTCGGCGCTGCTAGCTGCTAGCTACGTCCCAATGGTTTCACGAACCATTCGGATCCATATCCTTGCGCATTTCATTTCACCGTGGATACTGGAAAAAATCCAGCCTCTGGGAGATGCCATAGCTTTTGTCAATTTATTTCAATATGCTCTCTCCAGTACTACTGTAATCTGCATTTTCTGGCGAACCAATTATCGTATATTCACGGTTGCAGATGGCAAGGAGGCCATGGCAACTTTACGGCGCAGGGAAGAATTGGAAAGGAATACGAGTAGAGGTTTGCAGACCCATGTCTTGGCGGTTGAAGGAATGCAAAGAAGGGCCGATGAAGCCCAAGACATCCATCAGCATGGCCGTATGGTTGCAGAGCCAAATGTTTTACGACGCATTAATGAAGATGTTCACATTATCGGAAATGCTGTGCCCATTCAACGAATAGTAGGTGTTGGTGCTGGTGGCAACAATGCTTGGCATACTCACCCTATTTACCATGGCCCGTGGTAATTATACTTCTTTTTCTACAAAATAAGTTGCTACTAACAGGGTTTACACCCTGCTGATGATTTTAATTCTTTTTCTTCAAAATAAATAGCTATATAAGAAATCCTTCTTGGGGTCAAATCCTTGTCTATTCTAATTCTCACAAGTGTGTGGTACGTGTCATTTATTTATTTATTAACCAGAGTGCTGCCAATCAGCATAGCATGACATAGAGTTCTGTTTTGTGTTCCAGCACCCACTAGATATGATGGCTACAAGAGGAATGCATCTTCTACCCATAATATTTGCCGAATTGACTTAACAATATCACTTGATATAAAAGAATTAGATAGCACCGTCCATCTCCTAGCTAGTATTTTATCTGGAACCAGTTAAATGTTACCCACAAACTATGGGTACAGTGTTATATCAGACAGGGCAACCGCCCCACTCTCTTAACCATGTTTGAAGTTCTTCTTCCCAGAATCCTCCTTCTTCTTCTTATCCCACGTTACAAATTATGCAAGAATCTTCTGCCTTCTGTCAAAAGTCAATGTTTTACACTGTAGGAATATATTTGACATAACAATAGGAGATGAAATTGGTTTCTATTGTTTGTGTCAAAAAATATAAGCAAGTTGTGTGACACTACATTTTAACACTAATTTAAGACCATACACCGGGTTTAAAACAAACGTAACAACATTCTGAAGAGCAAAATATGTGAAAGAACCCTCTTTACCCATCGATTGATCTGCCAAAATTTGCAATCCTTCAATAAACGAGTTAAGACAATTCCTTGTAGAGTTCAGGTTGGTGACTATTGTAAAAAAGAAACTAATAAAAAGGTTCATCTTTTTGGGTTGCATATGTATTTTTCAAATTAAAATTAGCTTTTTCTGAACGTGTTATCGATGCAAGTAGAAGTAATCTAAACGCTGTTGGTCATGGTAAAAAGGTCGTTTGCATTTGGTTTGATTGGTATGATGACTTGACTCCTGTCTTTGATGTTGTAGACAGGCCTCGAGAGTCAATGTTGTAGTCGTTGACTATAGTCGTTGACTACGACTATTTTCCGATAGTCGTATGTCATAATTAGTTGTTTCTAAAATACTTTGTTGGAGTCGATAGACATTTGTAGTCACAGAGCGCAAATTCTCTGATAGGCGACT
>JALLAR010000014.1:0-36798 GCA_036939335.1 Conticribra guillardii
AACAGTATTTAGTTTACAATGAGCAGTTCCGTCTCATTCGAATAGTCATTCTCGACAGATGACGTGTTGTTCTAGCCTTCAAGATGCCCAACATAATCTTCGGCTCGCTATAATAATAGTGGAGCATCCTGCCAATGCCCTCCCCTTGCAACGCTAAATACGATGAATCCAACAGAATCCAACCGAGGCAGCTTTCCATCCTCCTGCTTTTCTAAATAAGCATCCAATTTTTTCCTAAATTCTTCAAAGTTATTTATTCGAACATCAAATGCAAAGTTTAGCCTGTTTAGAGCGGCTCGTTTGTAGGGATCAATTCCTCGTTCCGATCTGGCCTCCTGGCGTTGTTTTCCCGCCCAGTTTCCTAGAGACTTTTCTTCCGCGTCAATTTTGGCTTTCCAGTTTCTTCTGGGGTTGCAGTGTCCGTGTTCTTGGCCCCATTGGCGGAGGCGGTGGTACATGGTGTTCCATTGGTTTTCTTCTTGGAGAAACTCGTCGAGAGATTCATCGTCGATGATGATGTCTTCGTCGTCGTCGTCATCATTGTCCTCTTCTTCTTGGTGTTGATGTTGCGATTGCATTAATCCTTCAGCTGGTTCTTCGTGCCCCTCCATGTCTGACATCTTTTGGCAAATTTTATGAATTAAATTATTGCGCGTGAAGACTTTTTCTGTTGTGGACGCGATAGTATGGTAAAAATACCATAGTACCATAGAATGTTTACGCGCCTTGAATAAATAATACCTACGATACATCAAAGTGCGGGCATTCTCAAAGAATTTCAAAATTACTTAGTACTACTACCATATACTAATAATAAAAATAAAGTAGATAGTACTACTCCATCCTTTTCGTTTACTCACCAGGCAGCTCCCACCATCCAGCCAACGAACAGCACCAGCAATCAACATCAACCTCAAACAAGCAACCATGTCATCCTGGTTCTCCAGCAGCACCGCCTTCACCAGCAACCTCACCGACCTCAAAAACAAAGTCCAATCCTCCGTCAACACACTCGCCGACAACATAGACCTTCAAAAATTAACCCTCACCTCCCCCGAACTCGCCGCCGAACGAAATCGAATCGACAACGAAGAACAGCACAAGGAACGCGTGAAGGACAGTTTGGCGGAGATATTACCTTGGCAGACGAGGGAGGAAGAATTGGAAATTTTGGTGGATGAGTGCAAGGAGGTCATTTTGGGGTTGAGCGGGATGGAGGAGACGTTTCGCGGGCCGTTTGTTTTGGTGGGGGGTCTGGGGGGTGAGCTTGATGGTGACAATGACGCGGCTGCTGCTGCTGCCGGGGGGGAGGAGGATGATGATGACGACGACGAAGACGACGAGAATGGACAAGGCAACAAAAATACTGCTGCCAAGGCAGCCAAAGATTTGGAAGCGGCACAATTATCATCCGAAAAACTCTCAAAGTTACAGCCCCTCCCGGTACGTTTCCTTGGATTGCTTTGACTTTCTTGCTTACAAACCCCCTACTGTTTCTGCATTATTTTTCCAACGCTGCATTATTTTATTCGCATTGTTCAATTATTTTCCGCCCCAAAAGATTCTATTGGCGGAATTCGATTTAGACACGCACGTGGGTCTCATTCAAAGATTATTGCAAGTAGACCCCAAGTTGGTAGAAATGCATTCGAGGCTATCGTCCGGGGGGGAGAAGGAGGTTACATTTTGGAAGAATTATTTCTTTCATTGTGCATATGCTCGTTATGAGGCTGGATTGAGCATTGATGAGATTTGGTCCAGTGAGCGGCCAATAAGGAGAGCAGTTCCGGCGACTGCTGGCACTGATGCCGGTTTTGCAAATAATAACACTAGTAATGAGGAGGAGGACTATAATATTGTGGATAGTGTTGTTGGCGATCGCTCTCAATCAGAGGAGGAGGTGCTTTTTGAAAGTGGATCGTCATCTACCGAGTCATCTTCCAATGATATTAAAACAACATCTGCTGCTGCTGCTGCAGAAGAAAAACTTTTCACTCCTTCTGCACCAGCTGCGACACCAATCAAGCAAATTGTCCAACCATCACCAACTTCAGAACCCAATTCGGTTACTCATAGAACAAACACTGCTGATTCGTATGAATTTATTTCTGACAATGGAGGAGATGATGATGGTTCTATGGATGAATTAGAGGCAGAAATTGCAGCCGCACTGGGAGATTAAACATTTTTTATTGTGTCAAATTCAAGTATCATTGACGATGAAGGTTACAAGCAAATCTCTTCTATTCTTTGGAACACTATGTATGCAAGTTTGTTATTAGTTTATTACTTAAAATTGTTGTGTGTTCCTTACTGTTTGCTTTGATCAGCACAAAATGTAAAAAATAAGAAGCACATTTTGGCTGAAATATCACTTCTTCGTAGTACGCGCCCTCTTCTTCTTGGTTTCCACACCAGCAGTAGAGCTTTGCGTTGAAGCCGATCTCCTCGGGTTTCTTCTTGCTACAACCTTTCCTTTAAATGCCCCTTCCAAAACAGTGGGCTTCCCTCGAAGCAATTGAAACAAAGCTCCAATGGACTTCGCCTGTTCTTCCTTCAGTTTAAATGGATTGGAAGTCCTAAAACTGGCAGCTCGTGTGAGTGTCCGAACGAAAATACTGTTATTCATCTCATAAGAAAATAGAGCAGCGGGACATGCCTTGAAAACTCTTTCGACGCCACCACCAATCCATGTTGAGCCTTTATCAATGAGGATATTCAAAGGGTATTTTCCGTCTTTGTTTCTACGCTCTGCTGCAGACCTATCATGACTAAGAATATAGAATAGGATAGGGTTGAAGTCAGCGTACGGATTGTAGCGTCTTCGGGGTGATGTTCCCTCTCTGTTGGATATATCAACTTCACATCCACTAGGCAAATTGTCAATCACACATTCCTTGTTGACTCTTTCGAACACACTGTCATCATCAGCAGGCAGATCATCGGATGCATCTTCGCCCTTCTCAGTACATCCAGAGTCACGATAACAACAAATATGCAGAGGGGTATTTCCATCTTCATCCGCCAACGGTAACTGGTCTTGGTGAATTACTAATGTGAGCATAATAATCTCAATAGAAGACGCAGGTTCACGCAATGCTGCATGGAGCATTCTTTCTGGAGGTGGAACGGAAACTGCATTCCCATCTTCGTCCAAATTCCCTGCTTCTGTAATCATATGAGATCGATTCCACTCTGTATTTACTCTGCCTGCAAAAACAAGATATTTCACCATGAGCCAAATCTTGTTTGAAAGGCATCTACCTAAAGTTGTGCGGCCATCCTTCAGCTTTGGGAGATCTATACTCAGTGGACTTCGGTAGCTGTTGCACAATAGGGCTAGTGGACTCATTCCATTTGAATCCTTAGCACTCAATCCACGAGGATATGCCGTTCCAAGCAACTTCAACACATCAACATTTACTGTTAAGTTGAATGCTCCAACCACACGATGAAGGGGTAGTTGTTTTCCATCACCTACTGCAGCGGCAGCCTCAGGACAAGCTTCTACCAGCACTCGCAACCCATGGAAATCTGTCGCGTGTTTACAATATACACCGAGCTGAAAACAGAAAATAATTCGCAAAAAATCATGAGCTTCAATAATTGTCATGTATCCAACACGGAAAAACCCACGAACGAAACTTACCGGAGCATGCCCCTCCATGTCGCGAACTAACAGCGACTCATTCCCACCATCTGCATCGGCCAGCTCCGCCAATGCTGCTGGCGATGCACCATGATAGCAAGCAACGTGAAGCGGAGTCCTGCCCTCATCATCCGCTGCAACCAGGGTACCTGCACCAGCCGCATCGGCAAACAAGCGGATCGTATCCGAGTCATACGTGGCAAGCCCCGCAGGACCCTCAGGAGCAAGGTGACTGGCACGGCGGCAGACAAGGTGAAGAGGCGTGGCACCATCCTCTGCTGGAGTAGATGCCGATGATGGCAGTGCATTGAGTATATGGCGGACAAGTCGAGAGGGTGCACCTATTCGTGTTGCAGTGTGCAATGGAGTGTCCCCTTCATCATCGGGTGTTCCAAGAGCATCGTGTCTATTGGTTTTGTCAATTGCAATCATGATAAAGATGGCCTGGAGCGGATCCACGGGGGGTTGATTTGGATTGTTTGCTCCCTCGTTATTATTTGCCGCTACTCCTTCATTTACATTTTGTTCTGCAGGTTCTGCTGGTGCGCCCTCGTTATTGCCCTGCCCTTCCACCACTCCCTCCACGTTATTTTGCTCAGGTTGTGGCATGATGTCACCAAAAACTTCGTCCACCGGAGGCGATTCACTTTCCACACCTACAGGTTCGAAGCTCGGAAGATCCATCTCATAATCCGCAACATCTTCCCCCGTTTCATCCACAGCATCATCCTGTCCATTATTCGGTCTTTCGCCCAAACCATCCTCCATATCATCCTCTTCCATATCATCATCCAACTCATCATCATCATTTCCCCCCTTGAGAGTGCGACAACACAAGATCAACGGAGTCTCTCCCCCTTCATCACTCTGAGACGCCATCCCCGCCCTGTACGCCGTAGCCAAAAGTCGAATCACATCCACCCGATTCTGCTCCGTCTTCCAAGGCCGATTTGCACGAATCACTCCATTTGACACATGTCTCTCCTTATCCAACAACAATGGATATTCCTGCGCAACATTTTTTGATTCCTCCACTTCGTTCACATTCCATTCGCATTCAATTAAATCCGGTGCGTCTTCTTCGATGGTTCCCAAGTACATCATGGCGCGGATTAGGTTGGAGGGTGAGTCGTACATGTTGGGGTGGGGTTGGATATCAACTTTCATGTAGGCGTCTGATTTTGGTTCTCGGTCGGAGCTACTGTCGTCGTCGCTGTCGGCGGCGGGGGCATTTGTATCGCCGTTTTTACTACTTCCCAAATTGTCCGAGGATGCGTCATTGCATTTGACGCATTGTTGAATATTCTCCTCTTTTTTCGTAGCCGACGATGAAGACGAAGGAGTGGAACCAGTTTTACTCCGTGTTTGTACCCCACTTTCTGGTTTTGGAGAGGCAATAGTATTGATACAACCAGCAACAGCGGCAGCGGAAGCAGTATTAGTTGCAGTAGAAGCAGTGGTGGTAGCCGCCCTCTTATTGGCATATTTCTTGGAATGTTTGCATATTTCGCGCAATTTTAATTTGCGTTTGAGTCTCCTTACGCGATATCGTGCTAGAGTCGTTGTGTCGCTGCCAATCGACATGAAGAGAGAGGGATGAATAATGAAATAATAATAAAATGAGCCAACGCAAAATATGGAGAACAAACGGCGGTTGCTGAGATATTAATCAACCTTTGCAATATAATATAACTGACAGCCTTTGCAATACAATATAATTGACAGCTCCGCAAGCTACGCTTGCTGAGCTATTAGTCAACCTTTGCAATACAATATAATTGACAGCTCCGCTCGCTGAGCCATTAATCAACCTTCCTTTGCAGTATAATAATTTTACTCACTGAATGGCCTTGAAATAACTCTTGGCCCGATACTGCAAATTCAACCCAAAACTCATGGCCCCCATCGGATCCGTCCAATTATTCTCATTGGCCGGACTCCCCATATTGGTCAACGCCCTCCTCAACACCCCGAACTCATCCGGAGGCCTCACCGCATAATGCAACGGCAAGCATCCATCGCCATCGCTAATCTCCGCGGCCTTGCGACAATACTTCATGAGGAGTTGAACGAGGGTGACGTTGCGCGATCGGACGGCGACGTGGAGGGCGGTGGTTCCGCGGGGCGGGTCTCCTTCCATGGCGTCTTCGTCGTATAGTTTGCCGAGGGGGTTCATGGGGAGGAGGATCCAGATGGGGTTGGTGCGGCATAGTTTGGCGATGGCTTTGCGGCGCTGTCGTCGTTCGTTGTCGTTCACCATGACGCCAGTATTACTGCCAGTATTATTGTTGTTGTTATTGTTGTCGTGTCTCATTTGCAAATAGGGACAAAAGTCCGCCACCGTAATCAAACCCTCAAAACTAACTGGAATACTCTCCAACCTCCTCCTCTCCTCCACATCCACCGTCTCCTGCGCCGCCGCCTCCGCAAACAGCGACACCGACTTCTGACACGCCGCCATATCCATCGCCACGTGCAGCACCGCCGCCAATAAGGGATTCTGTCGCGGTTCGTCCGTGTACGCATCAATGGTCGATAAGAGCGCGGCGTAGTCGTCGTCCGTGACGGGGAGGGCATTGTCTCCGCAGGCGGCGTCGGCGGCGGCGTAGTCGTCGCAGAGGGTGACGACGGTGTCCCATTGGGCGGAGACGGAGGCTTCGAAGAGGGAGGTTCGGATTTGGGATCGGAGGATTTCGGAGGGGGAGGGCGGTGGGGGTTCGGGGATGGCGGCTGCGGCTTCGAGGGCCGAGTTGGGGGACTCTGGGGGGTCATCGTCGTTCACATTCATGTTGTCATCGTCATTGCCATTGTCGTTTTCATTGCCGTGTTCCGACATGGCTGGCTTGTACTAGGTAGGTACTACAATAAACAACTATCGAACAAAAAAATAATGGATTGATTGTGTGAATGAATGACCATGCCATGATTAGTAGAACCATGTGATGTGAGATGATAACTAATAATAATAATACTCCTATTTATTTATTAATGCGACACCTTTCACGTTTAAACTCCTATTTACATACTTACATACTTACCTTTTAAAAGTGTGTCTTTTTGAGAACCATCCTTCTCGCCATAGTTCTCGGCACAAACCGAAATTCTGCTAATTCTGCTAATTTTATGTGTATTTTTGATATTTTGACCCCATCAACCTTTAAATTGATCCGACCCATTTTTTACTGTTTTCTAAGTATGTACATTGCTAATTAAAAAACGACTACTACTGGCAATAGAGTCTATTGCCAGCACACCAATGCATTCTCCTTTAAACAAGCTACTTGGGGATGTGCGCAACTTGTCTCAACTCCGAAAATTGACGAAGATTTTTTGCAAACTTTTGCAAACCACCCTCTCCTGATTGTAAACGGGGTAATAATTTTTTACGCAACATCAACATAATAATAGTATTGTCATCATGACACGCACAACATGTCGTGATGCTACACTCTCACCTCTCACCTCCCCGCCCGTCGACATGCCGACAACAATGATGACAATGGCACGTCCTTTTCCGCTGTACATTAGTAATTACATACAAAATAGTTAATATGGTTATTTTATGATTTGAGTTAGGCACTTTTATAGATCATGCCATGGTGAAGCATATTAGCGTTATCAATAATTAATTTAATACGTAACCAATAGAAATACTTTTTATTAGCTTGCTATGCTGTCACCGCGGGGACGATGTCAACGGCCCCGGCCCTCAAAGGAATCACAGATTCCTTTCATAATAAAAACGACAAGAACCACACAGTGGCAAGTGTCGCTGCATGCGTCAATTGTAAAAGCCGATGCCATTGTGGCGGAGAGATGTTGCTCTCGACTGGCGTCGGCATGGTCGACGGGCGGAGAGGGATGAGAGGTGAGAGCGTAGCATCACGACTCACGAGTCAGCGTGACTTTCCAATGTCATGTTGTGTGTGTCATCAGTCGTGATGATAATATTATTATTATTATTATTATGTTGCGTGAATTATTACCCCGTTTACAATCGGGAAAGGGCGGTTTGCAAAAGTTTGCAAAAACAAACATGACGTTTGCAAAAACAAGCATGGAGGTTTGCTTTTGCAAACCGGAAAATTACAATGCAAACTTCTTGTAATCCTCCGGTTTACCCTACACATGTAAATCGGTTCGAGACGGCCCGTAAATGTTTCTAGTAATCATGCGTTGAGATTTTTTCCTTTGTCGAAAGTTTAGACCTAGCTTGTGATGTGTATCTATTTTGAGGCTGACAGGATCTAAATTCACAAGAACAGCATACAGTGCGAGCCGGCCCGACCTGTTTCTCAAAACATTGTGCGTTGGATTGATTCCCGTCACTGAAAGGTCCAAGCTAGATTGTGTATTCAAGGTTTAGATCAATTTAGAGGTTGATGGGGTCAAAATATACCAAAAATGCACATAATTAGCAGAATTTTGGTTTGTTGCGGGTAGGCACAATTTTCAGTCTCGGCCTTGGTTGGGACTCTTCCACAATTTAATTTCAATCCTCCCAACACATATGAATTAGTATTTTTGTCCGTACAGTTTAAGCTCGTGTACTTACTTAGGTACTATTTAGATACATATTCTTACGTACTTACTTAGTTACTTTTGTAGGTACTTACTACTCCTAAGATGTAAGTAAACAAAAAATCAATAACATTGCATACTTGATGGAAAAGGCAGTACTACAATAATACAACATAACCCTAACATGAGTCAGACACCAAGAATTAAAAATTTCCCTAAAAAGAAAAACACTTTTGTGCGCCGAGACTGATGGCTGCGTTCCACAGTCCTCATGGTTGTAGGGTATCTAAGCTCTAGATTCTGAGACCACATTTTTATGGAATCCCTAAATTTGTTAGTGATTTTTTACTAAATGACGTGGAACCTAAAAAACTACCCTAATGTGTAGACGTGGAACTTTTGTGCAGAATTTTGGTTCCCGCAAAAAAAAAACGCCACAGAAGAAATAAATTATTTTTCTATCCTTCATCAAATTGCATTATTCAATGTCATGGCAGTCACTCATGATGATGGCTCTGTCCAGGGGTCCCCCGCTGTCAAGGCTTGCAGTGCCTCCCCTTCCGCTATTAACGAATATACCATATCTACTTCTATCATCATGTCGCAACGGACAAGTCTACACTACGAAGTAACGTGCAAGGCACGAAAAATGAGATTGAAAAAAGACAGGCAGGCAACCCAAAGCCTTCTAATGATCTGCGATTTCGATTTGAAGTAATGCATAAAGGTATGCATTCGGTAAAGCCAAAGAAGCCATCTTGTCACCTATGACTTCATCAGCGAAGCAAGTGAAAATATTGTGTAGAGTTTGCTTGTTGTATCTTCTACGAAAGACATCATCAAACTGTCGAGTCCCATGTCTGGGTGGTCCGAAAAACATTATATCAAGTGGATTGTTTATGATATTGTTCCAAGACAATGCCATCATTGTATCAGAGTCTGTAAATTTGACACTAAACAAATTGCTTGCTTTGAAACCCCTCTTGAAATTATTGAGATTGTAGACTTGTTTCTTTGATGGTGCTTTCTTCCCTTGAATTACTTTGCAATGATAAGTGTCGTTCGAAATGGAGCATTGAAGGCAATAGTACATTATCCTGCCAGAAATGCGAATCATTCCATTCCCTTGATTGGGATCAACACTAGAAGCAACATCGTTGGAATCGATGATAGTGGACTTGGAATCTATCAGAACGAGTAGCTTTGCTGGTGCAACAAACATTACCAAGTCCTCGATCGTGTAGCGTGAAAGGCAACATTGGTAAGTGGTTGTCATATTGGCAGCATTACTATCAACAATAATGTCCTCGCCTTGGACAGAGGATGATCGTGTTGAATATGTTGTTGGCTGTTCATTTTCTGTGTCATCACGTTTTGTTGCAGATGTACGTTTTTTGTTGAAACCAAACATAATTTGTTGCTTGAACCGTTTTATTTTGTTCAAAATGATGGCATCGGAAGCATCTGGAATATTATTTGCTGAAGGATATCTCCGAGGACTGATCTATGTCCCGAAGAAGAAGCACAGTGGAACAATGGGTTCTTCTGTCGTTATCAAAATGGCTTTGTTTATTTTTGAGTTGACCCTTGGAACTTGAGTGACATCCATCATGACATTATCATGATTTGATGCGTTATGCGTTAATATTACCGACAACATCATTGTCATTTGTCGTTTGACTCTGCATATCGATGCATGAACAACGGACCGATGTTGTGGCCAAACTGTCACCAACAGCGTTTGAAAAAGACAACGCATTGCTGTCATTGGGAAATGCAGGACAATTTTGTGGTGGTGACTGTATAATTTGTTCTCCACGTGCCGGCGAATAAACAGGACCTTTCCTATCTCGCTTCGAACAATGCGAGGGAAACATGGAGTCGTGAAATAGAGCAACATGATGTGAGGGAGATGGGGGGTTAGGTGATATTGATCAATCGGGCGCTTCGTTGGCAGCGGCAATCGCGGTGGCATCGATAGCAACAGGAGAGGAGAGTGGCGATACCATGGTGATGGTCATTGTTAGAAAATGGCGCGCCAGTCCACCTAAAGAATTTTGTGTTTTTTGTACTATTCCAGTTCCACGTGTAGTTTTTTAGGTTCCACGTCATTTAGTAAAAAATCCCTAACAAATTTAGGGATTCCATAAAAATATGGTCTCAGACTTCAGAGGTTGTAGACACACTACAAAAAGGACGCCCAAAAAAGGTAGGGTGTCTCCGTATGGTACCGAGGACTATAGTGCATCCTCTGTGAGAATCTCTCACTCACGGCCACAATAAATAAATCGTTTGCTTCTTGCAAACTGTTTTAATTGATGTATTATTATTTGTTCAAGAAGATGATTCTCAGCATTTTTATTATGTATTGTATTTTTGACCAACAAGAATAATTTAACCTTGGCATTTACTTATTAATTAATAGTATGCAGTGTTACATGGATTTATTCGCTACCACACAATAAAACAATAGGTAGAAATATGTTTGTCTGGTCCTAATAAAAGCTCTGACGCTGCTAGTCGTCTCCAATCCTTTTGTCAATATTTTTCAAATTCCAATATTAATGTTCCCATCGCATCCACACCAACTTTTGGTTGATGCAATACAGTATGAGAATGTTTGAGCTCAACCTATCACTCAATAAGAAATAAAATTAGGTAGTTCTCTCACTCGGTGAAGATATGTTGTTGTTGCCGCAACATTTTTTTTCATTCTTGATCAAACAAAACGCAAAATTTCCATCTTTTTTCAATAATAATGCAATTGATGGAGACTTTTTGTTTGTTTGTTTCGTGCACACTGATTTATGTTTCAAAGAAGATAATTTAAACTTGACATTTACTTTATATTATGCAGTCTCGTGGATTTCTGCACTACAATGAAAAATAGGTAGAAATACATTTGATTTGATCCTAATAAAACTCTACCCCCCCTAGAAGTCATATTAAATAAGAGGGTGTTCCCATCATCGTTACCAACTTTTTGTTGATGCAACACAATTGACAGAAGAGTCATCTTTTGTTTCGTGGGCATTGTTTTGTTCATTGACAGTGACAGTGTCTGCATCATTGTCCCCACAACCAATCTGGCGCTCAATGCACATTAAAAATGCGTCAAGTTCATGACCCGGATCTTTGTCTGCAAACTTCTTCTTGGTCAGTGTCGCTTCGTCCGTTGGATCAATCAACATGGAGGTACACATTTCATCAAAGTCATGATTTCCATTCCTGTTGTTCCCACCACTTTGGTGGAACCGAACAGAGTTCTGGGAGATGTGTTCTTTGACTGACTGGAGCGATTTCAAATCCTGAATAAATTCGAGCGATCGTTGGAGTGACCCCTCCAAAGACTTCTTTTGCTCGCGAAGCTGCATCAAGTCTTTTCTGGCCTTGCTGCATAATTTTTCGAGCTTCATTAACGAGTCTTCTCGACGTTTGCATTTCTCTTTCAGGGCGAGGATTTCTCCATCCTTCTTCTTCAATAGACTTCCATGTTGAATCTTTTGCGTGTGTAATCTCGTGTTGAGAGTTTGCTTCTCCTCAAACAGTGACTGTTTGTCCTCAATTAGAGTTTGCTTCAAGTTCTCCAACTTATGGTTCTCTTCAGCTAATTCTTTCTTTTCTTGGATGAGTGCTTGCTTTTCTTCTCTGAGCATCTGCTTGTCATCCCTCAGCGCACATTTTTCTTCCTTGAGCACCTGATTCTCCTCAGTAAGCGCCTGAATCTTACGTTTGTCTTCCACGCTGATGTGATTTATCTCAATACTGGTCTGCATTTGCAATGTCTCTTCCCTGAGCACTTTGTTCTCCTCAATGAGCGTTTGCACCTTCTGCTTTTCTCCCTTGAGCGCCTCATTCTCTTCCACGATAGCTTGCATCTTCTGCTTCTCTCCCTTGAGTGCCTCATTCTCCTTGATAAGTGTTAGGTTGTCTGCTTCCATCTTGTTAATCTCAGCTTCCATCTTGCTGATCTCCTCAATTTCCTCAGGACTCCTGTTGCCTGCTTTAACTTGTCCATCTTCGCCAATCTGGTCTTGTAATTCTTTGATAGTTTCTTGGTAAAGTTCAAGGTCTTTGTCGTATTCTTCTTGGCTCTTTTGGAAGCAAGCCTTCAATTGCTTGACTTCTTCTTCTGTCTTCTTGAAAGCATCTTCGAATTCTTCGAGCTTTTGCTTTTCCTTTGCTATCTCGTGAGCTGCTCTGTCTTTATCTTGGGAAAGCTCTTTGATAGTGTTTCGTGCTTCGTCTAGTTCTTCAAGCACACTTTTGAGCTTTGTCTCAGCGTTGGTCATTTCTTCGTCAAAGCCTACTAAAGCGTTTGCAATCTTATCCCTATCCGCATCATAGTCATCTTGGATTTCTTCAAGTTTACTGATAAGAGCATCCTTCTCATGTTCAAGCCCACGGTTACGCGTTGTGAGATTTTCAATCAAAACATCACGCGCTCGGTCATTACTCTCAAGTTCTTCGATTTTCTCTGCCTGAGTTTGCTCATCACTGTGCAGTTTTTTCGTCAACATTTGCACTTCACCTTCGAGCTCTTGCACTCTTTTCAGACTCTCTGAAAGGGATGATTCAACATCGGCCTCGCTCATCCTTGCAGCCTGAAGTTCTAGATTCTGATCATCGACTTGAGATTCCAATCTAGAAATTTTTGAGCCAAGAGATGAGTTAAACTCTGATGCATTCTTCAATTCATTCTTGCATTCGTCCAACGTATTTGAGAGATCCCTCATACGGGAAAGCAGCTGCGAATTTTCTGATCTCGATGCCTGTAATTGTTCTTTACATGATGCCATAGATGTAGAAAGTTCTACGATGCTTGATCGCAGCTGTGCATTGTCTTTCGTTGAACGGTCAAGCTCTCCACGTCGACGGCTATCTGTCTCCTGCAACGACCGAAAAACTTCTTGAAGTTTGCCAGCTCTTCCTTTAGCAGTATTAAGTTCTTGCTGCAGTAAATCAGCTCGTTCACGTTCTAAACTCAGGTGTTCCTCCAATTCCATTTTGAAGTGAATGATTTTTCCTTTATTTTTCTTTTCCGATTCCAGCTCCTGTGCCTTGTTTCTCACCTCTGATTCAAGTTTTTGAACTTTCTGCTGCATAGCATACTTGCTCTTGACCTCTGATCCTAATGCCTGCTCCAACCTTTGCTTGCTTTTTGCTTCTGACTCAAGCTTCTGCTGGAGCAGTTCCACCCTCTCCTGATGAAGAGACACTTGTTCTTCCATTTCTTTGGTGGTTGATGTCATTTGTTGGAGCATTTGTTCAGTTTTGAGCAGCTTTTCTTCGTTAACTTTGACAGTGTGGCATGTCGAAGTAAGCGTATCAATCGTTGATGACAGCTTTCTCATAGCATCATCTCGACTCTGCTCAGCAGTCATGATTGCCGTTTCAATATGCTGCTTCTCTTCGGCCATTTGACTCTGGACCTTACCTACAATCGACCGCGCTTTGTTCAACTCGTCATTAAGTCTCCTAATCTCTGTCTGGGCTGATTTTTTCTGGAGCTCAATTTGTTTCTCGTACTCTTCTTCCATTTCAATCGTCTGCTTGTCAAACGATATCTCAAATTCAGCTGCACGTCTGTTGTAGGATCTTTCTGTTTCAACTGCTCGCTTTTCATAAGTCATTTTCATTTCAGCTGCTCGCTTGTCGTACGATCCTTGAATTTCTTCTTTTGCCGCAAGGAGGACATCTGCATATGATCCTCTGAGACGCAATATGGTGGTCTTTAAGGTTGATTCGTATTCAGCTCTACGTGCCTCTGCATCAGCTTTCTTTTCGAGATCATTCATTCTTCTCCCTGTGCGCTGGGAATGCTCCTGTTTTACGCATGCTACAAAAAAAGGATTCATTCAATTAAAAAAGATAAGGGATGATGTAATGTTGACTATGACAACGAAATGTTTCGTGCGACAATCCTTACCTTCGAAGACTGCTTTATTAGAAAGCGAATCGCAAAGTTCAGATCCCAACTCCAAGACTGCTGCGTCAAACACTTTCCACAATCCACTCAAAGTCGAGTTAACAGTGTTTCCTCGTGCGTTATTATTGACGTCTTCATTTACTGACTTAATTGCAGCGAGGTATGACGAAACTTCTTGTGAATTGTAGTCCAATTGAAAATGATGGTTTTCACTAGGTCGTTGTCTCGGGGGTGAGTGAACTCGAACAGGGTACTGATAATGGTTAGAGGACATTCCGACATCCCTCTCGTCGTTGCTCGAGTAGCCAGGCGAAGGTCGCTGTTGACCCCAGGAATTATCACGACTTTCGGTCTGCGTGCGTTGCGTAGGCTGCTGCGGGGTAGAGGCCGGGGGAGTGCACCAATCTGGTTCTTCGTATCTTTGTTTCTGCCCCGAAGTTCCATAGGTGGCACCATGCATCATTGCGTTATTATTACCGTGGAACATTGTGTGTTAGCCAATTTAATCGTTCCTGTAACAAAAATGTACCTTCGAATAATTCAGATTCAGCAGATTGCCATGGACATGGCGTTGTATAATTCACGGTTAGAACTCTTCTTTTTGTGAACCAGAAATGGGGTGACAGGAGCAATCAGCAGGCAATAGTGTCCTCCGAGTCCGTCAATTGACTTGACTCTGCTGGCTTTTATTGGTAGTACTATGGTGTGGTGTAGTAGCACACCAAACAAATCACTTGCTTGAGTCTGGAAAAAAATACACACAGAGAAAATTATTTAAATTGTGAGACTAATGCCGCCATGCGTGGTATGCCCTCACGTACGTAGAATCGTATGACGATCTACTTGCGCCGGCGAGTTGGGGCATAATATTTCCCATGCGTTGAAACTTTGGCGAGTCAAAACACTACTTCCTTCTTTCATACAATATTTGGTATTCTACCAAGTACAGATGGCATTATTATTATTCACAATGTTGTGGTATCGTAATATTATCTTATCATTTATCATATGATATGTTGTGGTCAAATCCACTACCATACTACTAGAGCTATTTGCCATGGCGTAATTGAACATGCTCGTGAAATTATCATTGACATTGACATAGTAGCAACCAAAGAATAAAAATTGACCTCATTGATACGAAGGCAGATTGTTGAATTTTTGGTTTTGGGTGTGAATTGATAACACAATTAGTAGAGGTGGGAATGGAAATGTCAGTATGGTGGTGGGCTAGTATCAGTCTGCTCTCTGCTCTTCATTTTAGCATGATATAGTGCACTCAGCTGCACATTTTTATGTGTGTGCTTTAGTTGGAGTGATTCATCTTGAAACTCAAATCACATATAACACATCTGATCTGAGGCCTCAGTGTCGATACCAAGAAACACATCATAAAACACTCTGTTTCAGGCCATGTTGATGTTGGATGTGTTCCCAACTTTATTTGTGATGATTCCTCTAGAAACTGAAGTCAGCACATTGACATAATCTCCATGATGGTGATAGCAAGACATATGAGATTCCTGTGCCCAAAGCAGAAATAATCTAATCACACCACATCTGATCTGATGCCTACCTGATTGCCAATATCATCAAATACACGAAACATTGTATCATGCCAAGTTCTTGGATGTGTTTTCAACTTTATTTGGTGTGACTCTACTTGAAACTGAACTAACGTTGACATAACTGGCATGGCGTTAGCCGGACAAATGAAAAATTTCCTGTACCTAAACCATAAAATAATTCAATCACATTTCTGATCTGATGCCTCAGTGTCAATACCAAACACATAAAACATTGTTTCAGGCCATGTTGTTGTATGTGTTCCTAACATCATTTGTGATGATTCTTCTTGAAACTGAAGTCACATTGGCATAGCAGGCATGATGTTAGCCAGACACATGGAATTCCTGTACCCAAAGCAGAAAAAATCTAATCATACCACATCTGACTGGAGGTCTGAGCGCTAAGTGCCAATATCGAACACATAGTGGCGCATTGTATCAGCCCATGTTGGATGTGCTCCAAACTTTATTGTGGATGCCTCCTCTTGAAACTCAAGTCACATTGACATACCTGTCATGATGATGATGATAGCCAGAGATATGAAAATCCTGTACCTAAACCATAAAATAATTCAATCACACTTCTCATCTGAGGTGTAAGTGTCAATACTAAACCACATCTGAAACATTGTACAAGAACACGTTGGATGTGCTCCCAACTTTGATTGGGGTGATTCGTCTTGAAACTGAAGTCACATTGGCATAACCATAACTGGCATGATGTTAGCCAGACACGAACATGCATTTATCCAACTACAAACCAAAAATAATCCAATATCAAACACATGGAACAATGTTTCAGTCCATCTTGGGTGTGTTCCCAACTTTATTTGGGGTGATTTGTCTTGAAAGGGAAGTCACACTGACATAGCTGGCATGATGTTAGAGACATGGAATTCCTGTCCCAATGCTAACCATGAAGTCACCCTACCCAGCATGTTGCTTCTCTTAGAGTATTGGCCACCCAGATATGGGACCATGGCCAAAATGTTCAGTGCATCTAGGGGCGTTAAATACTGTGTTGTACCAGAGCTAAAAATGAATTTCAAAAAAGGCTACTGTAGAAAATATGTTTTGTCTGATACTGATATGCTGAAACAACTAAAATAATTGAGAGAAATGATGCAACATGTAAGCTTTGCCAATTAAATTGGTTTTTAATTTGTTTGGCACAACCCATATTCATCACCAGATCAGTGAGAGGATCATTTTAAGCATACGGAACCCTATTCTTGTAATTACCATGGTTTACGAGAAGCAGCATTTGGGGTATTTCGGGTAGTATGGTGACCTTGCAGTTAGCCCTCAAAGCAGAAATAATCTAATCATGATACCACATCTAATCTGATGCCTACCTAATTGCCGATCATATCAAAACACAGAACATTGTATCAGGTCATATGCCATAGGATGTGTTCCCAACTTTGTTTGGGGTGGTTCCTTTTGAACTTGAAACTGAAGTCATATTGACATAACTGGAATGAAGTTAGCCAGCATAGTACGTGCAAATGCCTTTATCAAACTCCAAAAAAATAGAATCATATTTCTGATCTGAGGCCTCAGTGCCAGTGTCAATACCAAATACACAAAACATTGTTTCAGGCCTTGTTGGATTTGTTTCCAATTTTGATTGGGTTGATTCATTTTGAAACACGAGACACGGAATTCTTGTGCCCAAAGCAGAATTAAACGAATCATACCATATGTGATGTGAGGCCAACCTAATTGCCATTATCAAACACTTATATAGCAATGTATCAGTCCATATTTGATGTGTTTCCAACTTTATTTGGTGTGACTCCTCTTGAAAATGAAGTCACATTGATAACTGGCATGGCGTTAGCCAGACACATAAAATTGTTTCTGTACCAAAACCATACAATAATTCAATCACATTTTTGATCTGATGCCTCGGTGTCAATATGAAACACACAAAACGACATTGTTTTAGTAGGCCACATTGGATGTGTTCCCAACTTCATTTGGGTTTATTCATCTTTTGGGGGTTACATTGACTTAACTGGCATGGTGTTTGAGAGACATGGACATGGAATTCTTGTGCCCAAAGCAGAAGTAATCTACTTATATTGAATCTGACCGGAGGTCTAAGTGCCAATATCAAACATATAAAACATTGTGTCAGTCCATATTGGATGTGCTCAAACTTTATTTGTGATAATTCCTCTTGAAACTGAACTTGAAACTGAATTCACATTGACACTAGTAACATAACTGGCCCAGAGATATAAAATTCCTGTACCTAAACCATAAATAATTCAATCACATTTCTGATCCAATTCCTAAGTGTCAATACCAAACACATGAAATATTCTATCAAACCATGTTGGATGTGTTCTCAACTTTGTTTGAGGTGGCTCATCTTGAAACTGAGGAAGTCATGTTGACCACATAACTGGCATATGATGTTAGCCAGACACACAAATTCCTTTATCCAACTCCAAACCAAAAATAAGTTAATCACATTTCTGGTCTGAGGCCTACCTAAGTGTCAATATCAACCTCAGGAAAAAATGTTTTAGTCCATATTGGGTGCATTACCAACTTTATTTGGGGTGATCAGTCTTGAAACTGAAGTCACGTTGACATAACTTTCATGATCATGATGTTGGCCTGGCACATGGAATTCCTGTACAAAGCATTAATATTAATCATACCAGACCTGATCTGAGGCCTACCTAATTGTCAATATCAAACACATATAACATTTATGGATGAGGTATCCTAATGTTGTTAATATCGGGTTATCCCATTTCATTGTTTACTCTGTTTACTTTTAAAATTGGTAGTATTAATTATTCATGTGCAATATTATGTTGGATTTGTATTACCAAGCTCTCTACTCATGCCTATGTATGGTAGATGTAGTACTAGTACCTATCATGTATAATAGTATTAAAATAAACGCAAAGAGCAATTTTCCATAATATTTTAATTTTTATGGAGACTGGGCAATATGTCATCAATTTTGCTTGTTGCTGTTTATATTGTTTTTATATTATTTACGAGTAGTGTATTACTACTAATCTAATTATTCATTTCATTACCATTTTATTTTAAAGTAAGCAAAATCAAGGCTCTAAATTATGTTCTTGTGATGAGGTTTACTTTACTTCTGTTTACTGAGATTTAGTGTACGAGACAAATTACCTTACATTACTGAATTTAGTGTCGTTTTGGCCTTACTTTACTTTTTCCAAAGTATTACTTATTTCTAACTCTGGGTGGAACTTAGGCCTCAGATCAGATGAATGATTGGATTTTTACCATTTGGTCAAGTTATGTTCATATTTTTAAAACCAAAATCATGTCAATCATCCCATTGCAATTTAAGTTTTATCAGAAATCACATGAAACAAACTTGGGCACACATCTAACATGAGCAAATATACAATATTCCCTGTCTTTTGTTGTGGAACTGAGGTTTAAGATCAAATGAAGTTGGATTATTCATCTTTAGGTCATTATTCTAATATGCCTTACCAAAATCATACAGTTATCCAGATGTGATTTAGTTTTATGAGGAATAACATGAAATGAAGTTGGGGGTCTACCACAATATTTCTTTTGGTGTATAATGGTGGAACTGAGGCATCAGATGTCAGATGAATAATTGGGTTTTGGTCACAATATTTTCTGTGCCTCCTGGCCAACTTAGTTGGATTTGTCCTGGGACAAACGGGGATGTCCCAAATTTGTCCCCATTTATCTCTCAGTGTGATTCAGGTTTATGAAATAGACTTACAATTATAATCATCATCAACTGCTTGAAATGTTAATCACTAGAGTAATTGATAATGTTTTATGAATCAATGTAAAGTTGCAAGATGCAATGATAATCTATTGAAACATATTGATAGAATGACAATCAACAGAATATATCATACAAAAATAATCGTGCTGAAGAATTATTAATAAATTATTTGTTTTTTAAAGCAGGGATTTTTTCAATACATTGTTTGATATTTAATAAATTTCAATAATTTGTTGCAGATCTACACAATATTGTTATTGGTATATCTGTTGCTGCTGAAAAATGTTGATAGTTCTTGTTTCTGTTGTTGATTGTTGCATTTGGCTGTTCTGTTAATGTTGCACTCATAACTCATAGTTGACGTAGATTGATATGATTACCATCACCCATATTGATTGGTGCTACATAAATACAGTATTTGTCTCTCCCCATTTATTTTGTCTTATTTGTCTTGACCCCGGCGGATTTGAAAAGATGAAACCAGACCTGACATCACAGAGACTTTAATAATATCATCTCATTTGAAATACAAATACGCAAACCAATACAATTGTGCATACCATACCAATGGCATAATGTTCTTATTATTTGATAACCATTATTTTACTTACACTAGTGATGGTATTGTGTTATCCCTTGGAACATCACCATTTGTGTGATAACTTGCTTGCTGCACTTGATGCTGTCTGAATTGGACGTGCCACTTCGGGTCTTGTCTCGCCGTAATTTGAAAAGGCGGTCGACAAATCATCCACAGATATTGTTTCGAGAGATGACGATGGCGAATAAATTTCATCAATAGAATTTGCTAATGCCATGGCACTTTCTAGTGCTAGATTACATCCCTGGCCAAGGCTAGCTGTGCATGTATGGCAGGAGTCTCCTACTAGAACAATGCCCCCACCAGGAGTTGAATATTTTGCATCGCCCGTTACAAACGAGTTCTCCCGTTCTAACTTCACACCATCATCGTTTCGTCTTGAACCACCTACTGTGTCAATCTCATTTTGAGGCAAATTCATATCCAACCAGCTCACACGTGGATGAATTGTTGCAGTTTGCAATGTCTTTTTATCAATACCAGCTTTTAAAAATCCTGGCATCTCCACTTGAAACATTTCCTCTAATTTCTCCGCAAGTTCTACACGAATAACGCCATCGCTGTCATTTTCCATCGACAAGTGATTTCTTTTCCATTGCTCATTTGTCCACGATTGTTGTGAGTCGCGGGGAGGTTTTAACCATGGATATTGCTTTAATGTATCATCGTAACAAACCATGGTTATCGAGCACGTACCCGAAGGCAATGGGGCACAAATCACATAAAACTTGGCTTCTTTCCTAGGTTTGTATATCAATGCCGAATGTTTGCACCAGTTTGCCGGAAGCTCTGATGCTGTCATGTGTACCCCCCACTTCGAAAATATTATTGATAGTGGCAGCAATAGTGAGAATACCCAATATCTTGACCCGAAGAAGAACTGCAAGCGAATAGGCGATTCAACACATTTATTTTGATCTCACCGAGGATTCAGTCCGCATAGAAGCCTGTTGAACGAAATAAGGAACTTTTTCACGAACAGCCGACCACTTTCCATCCGCTCCAACCAAATGTGTTCCCAAATAGGATGCCCCATCCTCCAACACCACCTCCACCTTATCATCCTTCCGATTCAACACCAAATCACTCACACGCGCTCCTCTTCGAATTTTTGTTCGATATTTTTCCAACAATACACGTTCCAGTTGTAATGTAAGATCAGGTCTTGAAACTGCAACATCGGGTGGATGTTTGGGTATTATGGTGGTGATTCGTCCTGTGATGCCATCGTGGACGACAATTTCGTCTCGCTGGGATGCTACCTCGAGGACTTCGTCTAAAACACCCGCTTCAAATAGTGCATTGCGACCACGGTAGTTCAAGTTGATTGAGTATGATCTCGGGGACCAGGTGTCTTGTGCCTGCACAATAATATAATGAGGATCGACAATAATTACAATAAATATTAAAAAATATGGAATTGATCATTGAACACTACATTCAACGGATGCACGTCTTACCACCATTTTCTCCAGCACAGTTACGCGTATTCCTCTCTGCCTCAGCAGAATTGCCGTCAATAATCCGGCTGGGCCACCTCCTACAACAATCACGTGAGTATTGCTTTGATAAATTGAATCATCTTCGCCAACACTTCTTGCTGCAACTGAAGCGTCGCCATCATCATGATGGTCATTTTCCATCTTATTAGAATACGATTGGTTGCCATGATACGTTTTCTTGTTATGGCGCGATGGCAAGACGAACTCATGCAAATAATCGCCCGGCATTTTTATTTTGAGTCGCGCCGAGGCCCTGTTTTATCGGAAATTGTACTGCGAATGCGGATAGCTTGGTGTATATGTATTTGTGAGAAAGAGACAGCTTATTGAAGCTCCACTCCCGGTTGTGCGATTATTATCATGGCAATTGGCAAATTGGAAGGCGCCAACCTCGCTCGCTCTGCTCGCTGCTCGCTCGCAACATAATAAATAATAATATTATATGCTAACACAATTGAAATGATGCTCTCGTAGAGAGGTAATAAGTAAGATATTATGATTAAGCAAAATGATATCTTTTAGATTACCTACATAGTATGGAAGCGATTCCACGTGAAATGCGAACACTAAAAATATCTGTAAATCTGATTAACGCGCGACCAAAATAAATGGACGGGAAAGGCTCCAGAAAACACTTCATCTCAGAACCAATATTTTTGGTCCAGGAACACCCAGAGATCGTCACGATGAAACTGAGCCTAGCACTCATTCCATACTACTTCATCGCCAATATTCTAACACTTTACATCATTGCGTGGGTCCCCGTGCTAACAGAAAGCAAGAAAAGCAAATCCTGGACATCAAAACGACAACGTTCGTCATCGTTGCCCATGATGGCATCATGTGAAATGGCTGACACAACTAATACTCAAGTTGGTGGCGGTGGCGATCAAGCCGTCGATGCATCAGATAATAAAATCCTAGGTGGAGGAGCAATTAACGAAAAACCTAGACATTACAATCCATTACCAGATAGAAATAAGAAGGAGAAATCCAACGAGAACAACAAAATCAAACGCGACGATGACAGCATCAATAACGATGCGAAAAGAAGCTGGGATCCTGCCAACAATTTGTCTCACGTGTTACATGCACTGGTGGGATTAGACCGCTATCCGAATTATCTATCAAGGTTTCAACATACATCTGATATGGATTTGTTGGAACAAGCTTTGGAACAGCGGTTGCAAGACGTTCGGCGACAAAAGACAAGCATTATAGAGAGAAGAATGGGTATACAAAAGCTTGTCCGAAAATATACCAATTCAGTGCAAATTAAAAATGACGGTCATGAAATGGTTATTTCTGAAAACGAATGCAATGATAGCCAGGGTGATGATTGTTTGACTTGTTGGCTTGATCATCCATTATTATCACCCCCCAAAACATGGA
The DNA here is from genome assembly GCA_036939335.1 of Conticribra guillardii. Classification (NCBI taxonomy): domain Eukaryota; phylum Bacillariophyta; class Thalassiosirophyceae; order Thalassiosirales; family Thalassiosiraceae; genus Conticribra; species Conticribra guillardii. The sequence goes on from JALLAR010000014.1 coordinate 22,935, forward strand.
ACGAGTTGCGAGAAAGGAATATTTTGACGGAAAGTGCATTCAATGCTGCATTTCGGTCTGTAAAACGACAAAAGAGATCTAAAACAAATCAAGACACTGAAATTATGCATGTCATTTGTGGAAAAGTGAGAGTCAATCTTGATCCATCCTTGTTGGAAAATTGGATGAGCCAAGAAATGTTTGATGTCTACTCGTTTCCTTTGCTGACAAAAGAGGTAAAATCATTCTACATATTATACTTTATGTTTGAGACAATTGTTTCGCAATAATAGTTTGCTAACATTTCGAGAACAATTGACACAGTTTTGTTCGATCCTCCGGAAAACACTGTGCGAGCTATCAACATTAGGCGAAACACAAGAATTTTGTCACCTTGACCTAGGACGTCGGCCCATTGATTTGAATTCAATTGGGTTGGGCTGGCTGACTGATTTAATTTTTCACTTGTTCCTTCGGCCCATTTCAAGGCATCTCTTTGCTTCAACTGAAAAGCTTATTCGTGCTGACACTGATCAGGATACTGGTAATTTGCTTGATTGGAGACAAGGGTATGTGGCAGGGTACTCTGCAGATCCAACGGGGAACAAAGGCGCCACTCGACATCGTCTAGTCTCACACACGGATGATTCGGAAATCACAATCAATTGCTGCATCGGGGAGGAAGACTACGTTGGTGGGAATGTAGAGTTTTACGGTTTGCGTGGTACAACAGAAGAGGGACAACTGAATGGAGTGGCTCATCGTCCAAATGTTGGTACTGCTTTGATCCACTCGGGTAGGCATTTGCATGCGGTAAGTTGTATTGATTTTGTAAAAAAAGTTTGAATTACATGTCAATTCGATTCGTTCATTGCCCCTTATCGCATCTTTTTTACTTCCATTTAGGTATCATCAGTTTTGTCAGGAAATCGTTATGCTCTTATCATTTGGGCGAGATCTTGGGCACATTTTCGATCTCAGACGTGCCCATGCTGCTTTTTGAATCGGAGGCAAGATACATCAACTTGTATATGCGGAAAACGGTGGAATTGAACGGCATTTGCTTTTTATATTAAATAATGTGTGAGAATCAGAATTATAATTTCTGCTCGGAATCTGATGTGTCGAATGCTTTGTTTTCCAATGAAAGACACACAATAATTCATCTTCAACAATGATGCAACCACATTCAATGCTCGCTTTGTGGAAAAATGCGCATGAAAACTATGTCACTAATTGCTATTTCCACTTATTAGATCATTTTTTCTCGTGACAAGTTGCGCCCATATCCTATTGATTACATTGGTAAAAAATACAAGATCCAAAATTGTATTCTTGCGTGGCATTTGGCTTTGAAGTAGCAGTTTGCAATAACTTCAAAAATGATTTACAACAAGAATTTTATTCAAACAAATTATCATGGATACATGGAGTTGTCCCATCCCTTTGTTCCTTTGTTCTCGCAACCAGGCACTGTTTCAAAGCTTTCCTCTATTGGCAGATGAGACCTGTGGCACGGTCTATATCACAATTACAATCACCAACACAAAGCCCTAAAGGCCAAGCTGGCTTGGGCTTGCCTTTGTTTTCAATGTTAGAAAGTATTTTTTGGAACGTTTGGAGCTGATGTGGGATTGGGTGTGTTCATGGTCACCATTTCAGCAATATCATTTTAGATTCACACAAGAATATTATCAAGCAGTACGAATTGACCAAGGAGATATTTGAATAATGCACAGCAAAGAATATTAATGAAAGAACATACCTTGTGTTGCTTGACACAAAACAACTTCCTCCCAATTGCCTCCTGCTTTTTCCTTGTATGCAATTGAGCTACTAAGCTCTTTCCGCTGCATTCAGCGTTCTGGCAATAAAATTCTGTGTGGAACAATTTCAAAATGATGTAAGTTTGTTGTATAGAGCCACTAACTCAGCTGCTTCTGTTGTTGCCACAACACCAGTACTGTCAATAGAGACATATGATGTATTCTGAATTACTATACCAGGTCAAGATGTTCATCCATTGCAGAAGCAGCAGCAGCATTGGGGATCCCTTTATTTGATTGCTGATTGCTGATTGTCACAGATCACTTTTTCACCAATCCACCATACTGATGTTCCATGTCTGATCATACTGCACTGACTTTGACCAGACGAGGAAAGAATCTGTGGATTGGGCTTGCACCCAGCAATGAAGAATGAAGCATACTAATAGAGACAACTTTTTCATTTTGTTCCAAAGTTTAAACTATCATTATGCATAGCATGTGGTTTTAGTGTGGCAAGATTGTGGTACAAATTGTTTCTGTCCTAGTTATTGATACCTTTTGATACCTCTTGGGAGTTGAAACAGATTAGGAGTAGATAAGAATAAGAAAAGAAGTATTTGCTAAAATTGCTTACTACTATTAGTTGTTGCTGGTATATTCATCATTTCTATGGGAGTAATAAAAACACCCATCCAACTCTGTCGTTATTTTAGATTCTTTTTACCAACACCAACGTGACTTCTTCCACTCTAGACTCACACCATATAAGTATAAGCACAAGTAAAAGTTACTCCCCCGATTAGTGGTGATAGAGCATCAACTTTTTTAGGTCTCATGTGGAAATAATTAAGGACAGATATCAAGTCTTCAAAGTACAGAAAGACAACTTCCCTTGTGAGAGATATTGGGAGCTTAGTTGTAGAAGTCCGTGGTGACTGGTGACGACTTCTCTCAAAATGATCAATTTCTTGGGCAAACCAGGGGTTTCCTTTGGGGACTTCTCGATTTCATAGAAAAAATTCAGCAAAATCTGGGGACTTTGGGGACTGTTATTGGGGACTATTCAAAAGTCCTGGTGCTTCTAGCAACTTAGTTACATGTGTTCTTTTTATCATCGTGGGCATTATCATTATTAGTAGTTGCTAGCAAAATTGAAAATAATTGATTCTGATGTTCCTTGCTCAGCAGGTTGAGATGAGTGAGTGTGTTCTTGGTGCTGTATGATCGTGGATCATCCACAAAATCACTTGCCCTACCTAGTCATAATATTATACTACCAACATCTGAATCAGTATCTAGTCCCCCCACCTCGGGGATTTTTTTGACTCGTGACTGAGTGTGTAGAAGTCCAGGTCCCCCCCAAAAGATGTCCCGCCAAAATCTTGGGGCATTTGGGGATTTTTTGGTTACTTTTGAAAAGTTCAGGGTTTCTATTAGTAAGGTTGGGAGAAGTGATGGAATGAGACCTGATATGCCACCCAGGTTGCCAATTTATATTTAGAAGAACATTACTACTGTGTGGCTTAAAAATCCTCTACATAAATCTTTAATGATACTATTAGTAAATAATGAAAGAATCTAATCTAATCAAAACCATTAATCTTCTTGGCCAAAACATCATTTTGACAAGATACTTTACATTATTTTATTCTTCCACAAAGTCAATCAAAGCAAGGGCTTGATTTACTGCATGCAGCCACAATAATTTTGACATGCTAAGTTGGTTAAATTCATAGAATTGCATAATATTATTATGATGTTGCAAAAGAGTATAGTAGTACTACCTACTCTACCACTCTACCTACTAGGTACATACCTTTCCAAAATATTTCTTCGTGTTGCACATTGCCTCTAAAGATAGATGCATAATTTCAAAACAAGTAAATAATTCAATCACAATTATTCTTTGCAATTATTCCTCCTCTTCCTCCTCCTGCTTGTGTATCTCATGTATCATTGCCATCATCTTCTTTTCCATCCTAGTCATCCAAATAGTGATCAACCAGAGTATTCTGTCTGGGAATCTTACAGAAATGGAGGCATTTCACCTGCTTAGTACTCAATAAGTGTTGCCTTTATCACTCAATGGATGGTGGGGAGAAATCCTTTATAATATGAGAAAAAAATAATAGCTGCTTGAGAATTGAACTCAAAAAAGGAAGAACAAAATACAGAATTGGATTAAATAAACATGCTCAAAATATAATTATATTATGATACCTAAAACAATATGGTTGCTCTGGGTAGTTCCCCCAATCTCCAATCTTGGGTCCCAATGATTGGTCCTAACAGATCAGGATGATAACCATATCCATCACTAGCAACATGGCCATTAATATTCTTAGATTGGCCATCATACAAGCAAGCACAAACTGGCTTCTCATTGCTAGGACAAATGTTGAACCCAAGTAAATATGACAATTCAGCTTGGAAAAACCGGATAGTAGTGTCTCCATACAAAAGCTGGCATATGTTTCGATGGTCTTGGTACCACTTTTTTCCACAAAGAATGAAGGAAGTTCATCCGGCATTTGACCCTCAACAGATTACGTCTCATCTCTTTCAAAAGTAAAGTGGTCAGGGGACTTTGGGGTAGGATGTTGGGTTGGACTAGGCTTGGTTGATGAATTGGTCAGGGGAGGGGCAGGGGAAGCCTTCTGCTTCTTCTGACGGAAGACTGCTGGTTTGTATTTCAAGAACATGTGTACCTTTTCAGCTTTGCAAAGCATTTCATCACAGCAGTCTTTAGGAGTCTTAACCAATTTACATCTGTCTCCCTCCTTCTTACAGGAACCAGTATTTTCATTTGGTGTTTCACCAAGAAAGACGTCACCAGAAACATTGCCAAACCTTCCTGGTGGTGTGGAGATGGTGCCACTCTTGAGGATAGGATCTTCTGACAAGGCCTTGGCTTCAATATGGGAGATTTAACCATCATCAACTCTGACAGTGTTGGGTGCAGAAATGGTGCCACTCTTGGGAGTGGGGAATTCTGCCAAGAAGTCCAAGGCCTTGGCTTCGAGAAGGGATGCGTCACTGCCATACGATGAAAGTGTTGGACGCAGAAATGGTGTTGTTCTTGATAATAGCTAGGGGCTTTCTCCAAGGCCTTGACTTCAAGTAGGGAGAGGATGTTGCCGCCATCAATGCTGAAAGTGATGGATGCCAAGATGGCGTTGTTCTTGGGAGTGGGGACTTCCTCTGAGTCCAATGCCTTGGCCTTAGTCTTAGTTCTGTGAAGGCCATGAGAAACATCACCGGCAGCAGCGATACCAAATGCATTGTCATTGGATGCGGAGTTTGAGTTGATGCTGCTCTTGGGGATGAGGACTTCCTCTGAGTCTGAGTCCTTGGTTTCAATATGGAAAATTGGACCAGAGGAAGCAATGCCGAAAGAGCCTGATTCGGAGATTGTGCTGCTCTTGGGAATGAGGGCTTCCTTTGAGTCCAAGGCATTGGCAGTGATCATGCCCAAAGCAAAGTTGAAATTGATGTATATGTGAGAGAGATTCATGGTGATGATGATGCTGCTGAGGATGTTGTGTTTGATTATCATTCACTTTGAGAGGAAAATAAGATTATGGCAGATTATGGCATGATGAATAATCATTGGTGCATCTGGATGTGTGCTTTGTGCATGTGCTGTGTGTGGTGTTTGAGTGGCTCGTCTCTTTTACTCTTTCAGCTCACCTAAACGAGTATGAAACAGAATATGATTTATTCATGCATGGATGTTTGTGTGGCCATCAATCCAGTCAAGAGGATGGACGACCACACATGGTTTGATGTTTGGAGCTAGCCGTCTGTCAACGATTGAATACCAGTGACGACTGGTATTATTTTGAGCGAATTTTTTACGGTATTACTTACTGCTGAGAACCAACTGCAACAATTGTTGGAGCCCACTCTGTCATGGCATTAGTATGGTACTCAATATTAATAATTTAATACCATATGTGCTGGTATTTAATACCTATAATGAGTACTAGTAACCCGTGAGGTATAATTTATATTGCAGTAGTACTTCATTTTTTAATCACCGTATTGATAGGTTTCAATACATGCTGAGAACCAGCTCTAGTAATTATAAAATTCAGTTCTGCAGTGGTATTTCAAATCCTCTATTAACGTGATATTTTATTTCAAGATTATTGGAATAACAAATAGTATTATTTGAAACGACAGGTTTAATGGCATCGGGATTATAATGGATTTATTGTTGTTTAATGTGGCAAAAAGTCTGGAATCTATTAGTTATAGTAATATTTTTCCTATCCATGCGAACTAAATTTTCGCCAACTGATAATTGCCCCCCTCGTATAATGTACCCATCTGAAATTCATCATACTCATGATCATCTGAGTTATTAGTCCACTCTATCAATGGCGCCACCATTTTCATTTCTGCTAATGTTGTGGCAGCTTTGTTGCCTTCTGCCCTTATGTCCAAGACATGCCCCCCCTTTCTTAGCAAAACCTCTTCCAAAGCATGTTCCAACAATTCTTTTGGTTAGTGTCGACACCTTCATATGCTTGTTTCACCTCTTTATAGAATGCAATTCCTTCTTTATTTCACCCGCACCCAAGATATTTGTGCTTGGATCCTTCCTTCATCCCAGTCCATAGAGCTTGTGGTGGGAAGTTCAATGTGTTGTCACCCCTTTATTCTCCTTCTTCTTCTGGCAAGCCTTGTACCACATTATCATTTCCTCTTTCAGGTTGAACATACTGATGGTACCGGAGTTCTTCATTGTTTCTGAGAACCAAAAGAGCAAAGAAAGCAACATCAGAGGAATACATCTTATTGTACAGTGTTTTATCTGGATATTTCTTGTAGAATTTGTTTAACGTTCTTGCACCCATCAGTTTTGATACGTATTCTTGGCGGAAAGCCATTTTTTGGGTTGACTTGTTCCTTTCTTTGATTGGAAATAATAAAAAACACTTCTTCCTAAATAAATCCTGTAATTGACGGTTATAAAATGCCATGTAAAAAAGAAAGTAAATCCTGCCTCAAAAATGACTTATAAATTCCGTACAATAGGAAAGGGAGTACCGTAGACCATATGCTTTTGGTATTAAAATCCAATGTATGATAATGTATACCCGGAACAGGTAATGATTTGTTGACAGGCGCTACTGTGACCACGGGAGATGACAGACATACAACAATCTTGATGGGGGGGTGGGAATGTTGATGATAGCAACATCACTACTTTTGAGGAAGGCAACCTCTAGTTGGTTGTTGCATTTAATTTTTTATTGTTCTGTGAACTTGCAGATAGCAAGTTATAACAATCTGGTGAATTGTTGTGTGTACATAGGGTGGGGATGCTGATAGTAGGTAGGATAATTGGTCTGTGGTGGTGGTGTTGGCGAAGGAGCATGATGGCAACACTTTTGGGGAAGAATCCACCCTTCAAACAACCGTGCAATTGGTTGGTTGCTGGTTGTGAAGAGGTGGATGATTGGAGTTGGGTGGGGAGTTGTGGTGGAGGCATTGGGCGCCATTGTACTTTTTGTGCGGTCGATCATGATCTTGAACTAGGAACTTTGGCTGGAATGAAAATCTCACTCTGGGATGGGGGGCTTTGTACAAATAAGCATGCCACGCCAATAGTACCACATTGGAAGGTGGTGCTCCAGCTGGTTTAGTCATGGGTGCTTGTATGGCAATGAATGGAGCACCATGGTGGATGACCTTTGGTGACGGCGGACGTCAAAATAACCATTGTGTGTTTGAGATTTGAGAAAATCTTGGTCTCGGGCATTATTTTTCAACTATCATTCATTGTCACAAACTTTTTGTTCTGCTTTGGATTACCTAAAATTCAATATTTAAAATTAAAATATACTCTTCTCTACATACTTCTTGGCAAAATGTTCCAAAAAGAATGATAATCAACATGCACAATTCCATGTGCATACTCTCTGGGACTCTACACTGGCTAAACGATTATGGTACTTAATCAAGGGATTATGGTACTTACTAATCAAGGAGGAAATCCTTAATTAAGACATGATTTTGCACTACTTTCTCAAGCACATTTTTCATCTAGTAAAAGCTTCTCCAATCCAAAAGTTAGGCACACCATGAGATTGCCCGTTTTCTCTAGCATAAACCTCATCAGGGGTTCATATTGCTATCTCCATTCGTGAAGGAGTGAATGCATTTCCCCCAGAAGGCACATGGTTATTTTTTCTCAAAAATAGTCGCATGTCAGAGGTTTTTTTTGTCTTGCTTTCGTAGACTCTATGTAGGACCAGTACAAAAGTTGCGCTCTAGATTGCATTTTTTCAGAATCTGTTCCCAATGTTTAAGCCTCAATAACATATTGAAGACTCAACTTTATGCTGATTGTCACATTGCTAATCGAAAGAACATCAAATTCTGCATTGATATGGCGTCAAACTTTACATGGGAAGACATGCTTCAAAAAAAGACATGGGCAATTACAATTTGCATTATTTTTTTGGACAACGACCAATACATGCATCATCATTGACATCGCTGCGCAGCAATCTACAATGAACGAACGATCTAACCGAGTTCATGCTCACGCTCGTGACCCCCGCAAGTATCCTGGGAACCCTATTCATACTTACACAAAGCATGTGATGAGCAAGGCAGAATGAAAAATCGTCTCTTTGGTATTAACTGGAGCAGGCATCTCGTGAACGGTCATGTCATTGAATGCTTTGACAATCATAAAGCAGGGGGCAAGCAATCCAACTTTGCCATCATTGCTCGCTACACCATAACGTCCACATTCACTAAAGACAGCAAGCTCAACATCAGGTCTATAAATGATGGGGGGGGGGCAACCAATGATGATGATTCTATTCTACCACCGCCAACTGCAGACGAGGAGATTGCAGCTCTCCCTCGAGTGACAGCAAGAACCCTCCCCAAAGATGCTGCTGTTCTTCCAAAGGCGGTCAAGATGGGGCTCCAGCCGCAAGAAACTATACTATTTATTAGGGCGTAAACTTCTTCGAAAAATTTAAAATAAATTGACAACATGGTCGACATAAATAGACCATAGACAAGAAATTTTGGCTAAACTCGTTTAAAAAGCAAAGATCAGGCAATACATGTAATTAGTCTTACCAATTGTTATCCCAAGACCCGAATAGGGGTAGAAACATCAAACATCCGTCCAACTCCGTCAAAAAATTGCTTGTCCCCCATACAGCCCCATGCCATGATGTTCACAATAATTTCCGCAGACGCGACCAGGTGGTAGTAGGAGCGCGACGACGACGAAGAGAATAGAATGAGCGAATACATTTCATGTTATGCACCGACTGTAACGATTCGCAAGAACGGTTCTTTTACGGGCATTGATATCTTGGCTATTGAAAGGAGAAAAGCATGCCAAATATGACATTGGTAATCAAGACACAAAAACTGATGGTACAGCGACATAATCATCGCAGTCGTCGAAATGGACGAGTCTGCTATTGTGGTGGCTCGTTCGTCGTTGATGGAAAGTCCTGTTCGGCTGCTCCCAATTATTCGTTGACTAAACATAGAGTCACCACTGTGAAGTATGGCAGCTCTTCGAAAACACTTGAACGAGGCTTCACAATGCGTCAATGTTTGTTTAAAAAACATCCCAAGAGACGAAAGTTGAGCAAACGCCAACAAAAAATATTCAGCCTTTCCTCGTTTGTCTTATCCGTTTATTACCTAGTCCTATTTGGAATAATTGCTTCCGTCAGTGGAATCCTCTCTTCTCCGGAGACGGCATTACTGCGACGTCGTTACAATCCTTATGATGGGACGAAAAAATACACAACAAATCGGAGACAATTAATCGACAACCCCTTTCTACCAGACTATCCCACCAACTCCTGCAAAAATGACAAACCGGCCGAACCATGGATGAGCCAATTGGCATCCACAGCTGTGGAGTGTTGCACGGCCGCATTTGGTTGGATAATCGATGAATGCGTGAATAATTCAAAGGTTGCAACTTTATCTCCTTCAGCCAGTCCGACGCCGGTAGAGAAAAAATCTGCTACAATTCCTGCTGGGGGTGGTAGGGTGGTGCTACCTTTAATTCCTATGCACTTTCTCAGTTTACCATCAGATTTTGACTTGAATGATGCACAAAGAGAAATGCTAGAAAGCATCGTTTCGGATGCAGCAGCTCAGTGGATTATGGAATTTAACGTGGATTTACTTTCTGTTAACATTGTAGAAGAAACATGGAATCATGAAAGAGTTATGCTTGTGAAATGGGATAGGCAATGGTCAATAAATGTGGATAAAAATGAGTACGACACAACACTTAGCACTGCCGAATCTCATACGCACAGCAACAAAGACTTATTCATCAGAAGAGAAGACAATCGCCTACTGGAAAATTACCTTACCATCTGGCTTGAGATTATTGTTATGGAATCCATTTTTACGCCAAACCAAATAGAGACTACTATTTTATATGCAAACCAAATAGAGTCTACTATTTTAAATGCATTTCAAGATAACAAATCCGATATAGTAGATATGCTAAAGGAGTCGTGGGGTTCTGATTTGATTACAGAAGATGTCATCCTGGAAATTGGAGATATTGAAACAACTTCGCCTCCGTCGCCACTTCCGACCAAGAATCCGACTGATATTTCGAATGCTTCCCCGCTCCAGGATGTTTCAAGCGAAAATGAAGAGACATTCTTTCCGTCGTGGGTAGTCGTGATATTTGCCTTACTATTTATAATTTTATTTGGCGTTCAATACATTGCCAGATGAAACAAGACAGAATCGATGAGCTATCAGTGAAGGATTCTCATCGATTGCGACGAGACGAAAGACCAAGGGATATTCATATGCATCGCGAAAGAAAAAGGCTTCAACAGTAAAAAGAGATGCTATTCAAAAAATAGTTAGGATATATTAGGAAGCCAACTAGTATAGATCAAAATAAATTGGGATAGTTTAAAAATTAGGTACACATTCATCACACGGCTCTGCTAGAGTACTATCTACTGGGGATTTGAAGCGTAGTACTCTGTTATTGCCTGCAAAAGTGCTTGCTTGTACTCTTCCACCTGCTCCTCAGTGCACAAACAATTATCTAGTGCAGAAGTGATGGCCTCTTCATCAACGTTGGCGCCTATAAAAACAACTTCCTGCCTCCTATCGCCCCATTCTCCGCTTACAAAATCTTCTCTAATAATTCGATCGTATTCTTGCATATTATCTGCAAACACTTCTCTCATTGCCGCTTTTCCCATGGATGCCCACCAGCTTCCTGCCTCCTTCAAACCAAAGTGCTTTCCAGCATGACTCCAATATACAACTGTGTCGTGTCTTTTGTTTAAGAATTTAAAGATTTCATGAATGAGTTAATTGTCATGCATTTTGTTGATTTTGTTGTTGACAAATTGGATGTTGGATACACCATCGCAAAAAAGAAACATCGCAACATTTTCACAATAAAAAGGAAATTTCGACTATGACTCACCTATCAAGGTCATTAAGCGGCCCAGAAAGCACTGATGGCGCAATCCACACAAAACCCTTACTACGCAGTAATCCAACAAATGGACTTTCGGAGCTTTCCTCGACCTTTTCCACCTCAGTCAGTTGCCCAAGATTCAACTCCTCCATGACAGGTATGGGCCAGTTCATCAGTAACTTCAACAGCTTTTTTGACTCAAATGGACGAGAAGATTTGTACACAAAGCTCGAGATTCCCAAATTGTCAGTAGACGTGGAAGCATGGCTGTGCGAATGAGAATGATCATCGGTGCAGCCAGGATCAGAGCAAGAACCTTCTGCTGAATGATCATGTGAATGCGAGTGACTGTGGGAGTCATCGGTACAGCTGGGTTCAGTGCAAGAAGCGTCTGATGAATGATCATGTGAATGACTGTGGGAGTCATCGGTACAGCTGGGTTCAGTGCAAGAAGCGTCTGATGAATGATCATGTGAGTGACTGTGGGAGTCATCGGTACAGTTGGGTTCAGTGCAAGAAGCGTCCGATGAATGATCGTGTGAGTGTGAATGACTGTGGGAACTGTCTGTACAGTCTGGTTCAGAACATGCCACTTCATTTTCATGAGAGTGCTCGTTGCTGTGTGAGTGACCGTCATCAACTTCTTTTGAGTCATCCAACATTTTCCCGATAATTTTGTCTGGTGAAATTTCTCCAAACGATGTTTCAATCATTTCGGCATCCTCGTTGAGACTGCGCACCACAAGCTTGCATGTTTCAAGCTGTTCTCCTTCAGACAAATCGACTTTGTTCAAAATAATGACATTTGCAGCTTCCACCTGTTCGGCAAGCAGTTCTGGAACCTGTCGTGCAGCAGCACTGGTTTCCGGTAATGACAAGAAACGGCCGAACGAAATCTTAGTTTTAGCAATCCGCATAAAAATCAGCAAACATCCTTTATTACATACCATTTGTCCCCCTTTTCCGTCCATTCTCGTTTGCCAGCTGTGTCCCAGGTCATCCAATCGGTTCCGAACGTGTGTGAGTCCACAAGAGTGACAATGCGACCAAGTTCTGCCAACTCGGCGGCAGGATGGTTAGTCTGACGAGGAGTGATAACAAAGAAATTGTAGTGAGTGAGTGCTCATATATTTTCTGTATGAATTTATGAAATGCTCACAAAAACCGATTATAAACGTACCCTGACAGCTTCGTCCCAATTTTGTCGCACAGCCTCAGGATCTGCAACACCACTCAATTCAATGACAATTGCATCCAGGTCCCTCCCTTCCATTAAGTCAGAAACTGATGTCAACAGTTCATCTGATAGTGAGCAGCACGCACAGCCGTTTTGAAGTTCCACGGTTCCACTACTCTTCCCCTGGGCAGCTGTGTTCTTGTTTCCGTTTTCTTTCTTACCACTCATGGGATTTGAGATCAGTTTGGCATCGATGTTAACACTCGCCACATCATTAACAATGGTCCCAATTTTGATACCCTCTGTATTTTCAAGCAGACGCTTCAAAGCAGTAGTTTTACCTGCTCCCAGAAATCCAGCTATGAACGATCGCAGTTGAATGGTATGTTGAGGGAGGCAATACTCAGGGGAAGTCATGGCCTTCAATTCACATCTTATCATAGTTATCGCAACTTACCTAAAATGGTGATGGGAATCTTGGACTTTTTCTCATCCTTTTCATCAGATTCTGATGCACTGTTACTAACACGAACCAATTCCCTGCGTTGTCCTCCAGAAATCAATCTCAATCCGCACGCAGCAGTCGCGATGGCGGCACCTGTTCCAATGAGTTTTCGGGCGTCGAAAGACGAAGATAACGCGTCAGATGCGGTGAATGCAAACGCAGATTGGGGTAACACTGCCCCGATGCAAGTTCCGGCGATTAGAGCAGATGGAAGTGTTTTCAGAGTGCGCCTCGCGAGGCTCCTAATAATCTTCCCTGCAAATTTATTGGCAGATCTCGTCTTTCCATCCCCCAAAGAGGCATCCGCGAAAAGGCGACTGTCAGGCAAACGCAACGACGTTGATAACGAACCATCTTGGACAATTTTTCCTGCGGATCTTGAAGCAATTCGCAGTTGCGCGCCCTGCTGCGTGGGAAGCACGAACGCGTGCACGCCTAAGGTGCTGGTGTGCACTCCCAGGAGGAAGAGGAGGTTGAACAGCTTGTTCATGGTCTCGAGATTGTTTGTTTATGAGATGAGAGATGATGGCCGACTATCTTATCAAGTCTTCAGTCTTCATTCCTTCAGACAAATTATACTTACTTCAGGACAGATTAATAATTAAGGATAACCGTTTCCGTTTATTTGGAATTGTTGATTGTTAGTTGTTTTAGAGCAAGGGAATGACCAAGTGGGTGGCTTAAATCAGTCGAAATACTTAACTAAGGTAAATTCCACTGAAGTAATCTTCCGTTCTTGTACGTCAGAATCACGAGACAGATGATGTCAGCATGACGTATGACGAGTGACGTAGGATGGTGATGTTGTGTTGTTACACCTGCAACAAACCGAAGTAGTATAAAACGTGTGTAGTGAGTGTCTATCGCATACACATTTAAATTGATATGTATGTACATCATACTATCTCTTAGATCTTAGTCTTAACTTTCGGCGACGCAAAAACCCTACGCACGATTCGTTGAGTAGT